>CAUZXS010005188.1:0-60859 GCA_963585895.1 Sepioteuthis lessoniana | reverse complement strand
TATATATATAGAGAGAGAGAGAGATATGAGATCTAATTTATCAGTAATAGAGCAAGTCTCACCACTATTTCAGGAAGTGTTCATCACCAAAAACCAGAATGACTGGAAACTTTCATCTTTAAAAAAATCTCTTATTAATAATAAAACAGGTGGACAGACATTTCTGATAAAATAGGTTTTACTTTTTCTGCTTTCAGCCTTTGCGAATCATAGGAGACACCAATTGTAACAGTTTATGTTGACATGCACATGTTAATGTGTACGATCTCATGAAGACCTGATCTGAAAAACTTAATCACCCCCTTTGACAGTCAAACATCAATTTCTCAAGCCATCTCTTTTAAGCATTAAATCTCCCCAGCCGCCACCACTCAATTCACTCCAACTGTGCATCCTTCCCCATTTTCCACCTGGGAGTTTTATTATTCCTTATCATGATTACCATATCCTTGCCATGGAAATGCTCCGTTTGACAACACCTGAACCAAGAGACACTGAGTACTTCAAAACCATACCATACTAAATATTAAAATATAATTAATCATTACTTTATATAATTCAATTGTTCTATAATTTAGACTGTTGATTAGATGTATGAATAGCCACCAAGAAGCAACTTGATAGATATATTTCTATTTCCAACAAAATCCGCATATATGGAAAGAATTTTGAGATACTTTAATCTCAATTTGCTTTCCCCTCCCAAATTAAGAAAACTCAGCAAACAGTAAATCTTATTAGATTAAAAGAAAAACAACAAAAAAAAACAGGCAAATAAATAAGAAAAGCACAGCAAATATTTTTAATAAGATTCTTTATTTTGTTTTCTGATTATCAAATCTGGTCAATGTACCAGTCATTAACTACACAGCTCCTCATGAAATTCTAGTATTTTTATACAAAAAAAAAATACAATTGCTGGTCGGTCGTTGAATAATTTCAGCTTTGTCTTCTCATCTTGACCAACAGAATAATGCAAGATGTTGACCTCTAGAAGGTTCTCAAATTGAATACCAAAATGGTTTTATGATAGCTGGCCATGGAAATTTTATTTAATGTTTAAATATCAAACTGACCACTAGGAGTTTACTAGATATTAAAGAGATTTGATATTTGTGTGGGTAGTGGAGTTTGTTACAAGTGGATAAAAATAGGTGAAATGATTCTCTCTCTCAGGCTTGAACCTGAACCACTGGCTATTCAACTAGATGATTGTTCTTCATAAACAAGAAGTGAGCTCCTTAAGAATTTTCATACACCGACTTCATTCTCCAAAACATTTCAGACTTAGTCTTTTAAGAGCCAAGAGGAAAATGGCAAGAAGAGTTTCATATAAAATTGGGTTTTCATTAAACTGAATTCTAATTTAGTATAAGATTAACAGATATTATTAAGGTCTAAGCTGTATCGGTTGCAGCAAACAAAAAAAACAAACAAATCTGTATTGTTGCTTCTAAACTAATTCTTGCAATTATTTTGTGAACATGAAAAATAAGTAGATGCAAATATTCTCCTGGATGAATAAGTTAAGTTCAACAGAATTGAGTGCTTTATGAAAAGACTACAAATGATTAAAAAACAAAAAATCCATTGACAGGACCTTTTTTGAAGACAGTGAAAGGAGACCTCAGTGAATCTCTCAATCCAATTAGTTGTATCCTGATGGCTGCCTTTTGACTGAATAGTTATTAGACTTAGTCTGACACAAGAACATTAAAAATGACACACTCCATGGTTATAAGCTGGATTGCTTTTTATGACCACTGCTTAAATTAAATCACTGCCAAGATAAAAATTTTAAGTTTACCAGGGGGCTGGTTAATGGTCAAGAAATGGTTACCTTCCCCTCCTATTTACCCAATTATTCCAGTAAGATGCCTACAATATTGAATGTTCAGTAAAGCTGGTGAGAGAAAAATTTGATGGGTAGGGAGGGATAGATCTAAAAACTAATTAACATATTTATAGTTAAAGCAATACTAAATAATAAACATAATATAATAAACATGTGCTGATTATATGAATTGCTATTTCAACTCCTGGAGGTGCAAGTATTTTTTTTCCCTCCAGAAAACCATTCTATTTTTATTTTTTTTGGTCTGCCACATTTTAATATTCAGAAAACTAAATTGTCTAATAAATGTCAGCTAAAAATATATGCAATAGGTGAGTCATTATTTTTTATTTTTTTTTTTTTTTGTGGGTGGGGACCAATTTGATGTTATTGGGAAATAAATACCCACCATCAAAATTGAAGGATTGATTGAAAAGTTTATGTAGGTTGATTATAATTTAACAATTTAGAAAAGGTTAATTATTTGGTAAAATAAAAACAATACCAATCATCTTTTAATGTTGACTAAATCAATTAGTGATTGAAATATTAATCAGATTTTTTTTTTTTTAAGGATGGAAGCCAACAGCTTTAACAAGCTGCAACTGTCCTTCATTTTGATGGTGTTTGATGTTAAAAATCTATCCAAAGTCACCAAATGGTGGGGGGAAAGGAAAAAGAGAAAAATTCACGACTCATTTGGGTGCACAGAATTCTAGAGGTCAACATTTTTAGATGGGAGGGGTGGAAAAATTCTAATTTTTCACCCTTTTAGTAAATTTAAGTTCTGAATTTTAGATGAAAATGGTCAAAGATGACAAAAGTTTGAAGCAGCTGGCTCCACTGTTTTCATAAGTAATAAAAGCAGTGGAATATAAACTTTCATTCCAGTCAAAGAGAGAAGCAGGGGTGAATTTGGGGAGGGGGAGTAGAGAATAAGAAAACACAAAAAACAAGTTGACAAACACTCGTAAATCGATTCCAGTTGGATATTTCTTTAATTCACTAAATGTTAGTAAATGATTTTCTGACACATTAAAGTTGGTCCTTATGAGTGCTCCCACTATTGTGGCCTTGTGCCAGCTAAACTTAGGAAATATCCATAAGTAATGTTTGCAGTTACAAATACATTCAGTGGAAATGTAATAAAATCAGTGTGGAAATAATTTTTTAAAAAGTGACAGTTGAAGAGGAGAATTCGGGCCAAGAATTTAACTCTCTCTTTTACATAACTTCTAAAACTTGAATAAGTAACTTACTTTAGGACTGAATACAAAGATGTTTCTGCTTACACAAAAAAAACAAAACCTGTTAACACTAAAAATTTAGAACTCATTGAGCTGAAAAACAACCTATAAACAAGTTGATATCAAAAATAGAAAGCAAATTCTTAAAAGTGACAAAAATACAGTATTTGAGACACCCAAAGATGAACGGGTCACCCATTCTTTAATGATAACTATTGCATAACTCTGATCTAACAAAATAAGGAGACAATCAGAAGAGTTGAATGCTATCATAAGCTTCAGCAATCGGATTTGTTTTTTTTATTTTACAATAAAAAATAAATTTTACCCCCCCACCCCCCCAAAAAAAAAACTTAAAATTTTTATCCAGTATCATGAGCTGTTTGTTTAGCCCTGAAAAATGTACATGTGATTTTGGAGGTGGGGGCAAGTGAACAACAAAATGGAGAGGGCAATAAAGTTTTTTGTTTTGCCAAAATGAAAAGCAAAACCAAAATTGAAGCAACGAACAAACCAAAGACTTTAGTTCCGAATATTTAACAGCCTTTTCATTGATTCAATAAGAAAAATAAGGAATGACAATTCTACAATTTGTTACCAAGTTTTATATTGTAGGTATAATTTCTTTTAAGTGTTTTACATTAATTCCACCTTTTCTTTAAAAGTTGGACAAAAAACTCAAAGATGGTGTTAATCAAATCCACCAGTAAACTAATTTCAAATTGATGGGAACACTTGAGTTCTTTTCAATCATTAAACTATTTGACAGTCTTATTTTGTTTTTATGTTCAGTTGAAACAAAATCAAGCATTTTCAATAAGTTCTCAAATGCTTTACTGCAGTCTGATTATTTAAAAAGAAACAAAAAGGTGGAAATTCTCACCAAATCTGATTTTAAGACTCAGTTATAGAAAAACTGATTTGACAAGAGGGAAAAAACCAAAACCCAATGCTACAAAATTCCAAATAAATAAAAATACATGAAAAATTTAAAACTTTAATGAAATAAAAAGTTCAGAGAAAAAAACGGAATTGATTTACGAGTGCATCAAAAAATAGTTTCTCTCTTTTAATAGATCAGAAATTATTTTAAGGGAAAAAAAAAACATCTTTGGAATGGCAAAAACATCTCCAAAGAGAATTGAAAAGAATAGAGAAAACATCAATGTCCAAATGTTACCATCAAGTGAAAAGTTGTGAATGTTTATTAAAAAAAAACAAAAAAAAAAAAACTTTTTTCCTTTTCTATTGAAAGACATTCACACGTCATGTCTTAAATCTTACCATACAGAGTAAAAAATTTTTCTTAAAAAAAAAAAAAAAAAAAAATTATTTTGCTGTCTCTTAAGGGTCACTAAAAGGTGTTCATCACCTTTCAAGAGTGGCTATAAATTTAAAACTTAATTTACGTCAAATTTGTCTAGAAATGAAAAGTCTAAGAAATAAGAAAAAAAAACAAAACCCAACCCCAAAACAACAGTTCTGGAATATGGTGTCATTTGAATAAGAAGTTCAAATAAAAAAGAAAAAGTCAAGAATGTTAAAAGTTTTAAAAATGACTTTTCACAGTTTGGTAACATTCAAACAAAAGAAATCATTTCATGGAAAAATGGATTTTCCAGTCCTGGTTGAACCCATCATTCAATCAACTGAAAATTTCTTGAAATAAAATGTCACTCTGTTGATTTCAACAAACAATTTAGAGATTTTCTCTTGAAAAAGAAAATCTTTTGTTTTTTTCCATTCAACAATTGTAATGAAAATAGTTAATCCTTTTAACTAATCCCATCCCCAACTTCTACTCCAAAAAAAAAAAAAACTGCATCAGTCTAAATCTATCCTGAATGAATGAATACCAAGTAGTTCTCACTAAGTGCTTAACTACCCATATAAGGAAGTCAGCCATTGGATCTGGACTCACAGAACAACAAGCCAAATTCTAATCAAATCAATCAATGATCCAAAAACGGGAAGTAAATATCTTCTTAAATAGACCCTGATAAGTCTAAATCAGGATAGTTTATGTATTGTTTTCATAGTACAAGCCAAACTATTCAATAGTCAACTTATTTAACCCCAAAGCTTTCATTATTTTATATTTTTTGACACCCTATAATTCTAGTTGGATAAAGAACAACAGAGCAAGACATTCATTCCAAAAACATTCACACTGACACACACAGTGTATATATATATATATATATATATATATATATATATAAAAATGGCAGGTTTTATTAATGGCACCCAGCCTCAAAAAACAGTTTAGGAGAGAAGGGTAATTAGGAAAGAAGAGAGGGGGGGATAAAACAGCACAGTTGCTATCCACTTTGGGAAGAAAGATACAAAAAGAAAATGATTGTTAGGAATGGGGGAGTTAAATTGGAGGAATGCATAATTTGGCTAAAGTGTTGTTTTTTTCAAAGTAAGGAGTAATAATTATAGCTGCTGTTGTAATAATCATATTATCCTATATATATATATATATATATATATATATATATATATATATATATATATATATATATATATATATATAATTAGTGATTTTTTTTTTATATATATATATTATTATAGCTGCTCTAGTGGTCATAATATTACTTTTTGGTAGGCACTGGATAACAACTGGTGGGCCGTTCTAGAAAGTAGGTTGATGCTTCTGCTTTGCTTCTACTGTCCTCAATATCTGAAAGGAGAAAAAAAAAAGAAAATATAAAATGAAAGCAGTGGGGATGTTCAATACTTTGTTTCCATTTCTACAAAAAGAAATAAATAAAAAATACCATTTCAGGAAAAGAAAAAAAAAATTCAACCCTCAGCTCAATAAAAATAAATGATGTGAAAAAAAAAAAAAAAAAAAAAAAAAAAAAAAAAAAAATCTCCAAAATTTACATTTTGAATTCTACTCATATTTGTTTGATAAACTTGGAGGATTTGTTGGAAAGTCCTTTAGAAATGGAATTACTTAAAATCTAAAATAATCACTAAAAATCTTTCATCTTATTAAATCCAACATATTCTCTAACTAAAAAAATCCTTCGTTATTTTTCCTATTCAGCTGATCTAAAAACATCAAAAAGATTACATTATAGTTGGGTTATACCCGATGCTAGCAATAAGAAAGAGTCCCTAACCAATGAAGTGGAGTCAGACTGGTTGTTAACTAAGGCTAGAGTCTATCATACTATTTGCCTATAGGTAGAAAGAAAGATAAGTTCATGCCTTTCTCAAGGGCATAAGTATAAAACAAACTACTTGCACTAGAATCAGATTCCAGTCTTCCATATAATCTTTTGGTGCCAGTTTGCTGCTTTCCCTTATGTGATTGTTTCCTCTCTCTTTCCAAATAACCTAAACTTGTTATTCTATATATGTAGTATAATGATTAGACTTGTAAAAGTAGGTAGAAATAGCAGCTTCAGTGGTTACATCCGAGAAGGTAGGTATGGGGAAAGTAGAATTACTCAATCTATGTCAAATCTCATCTCTTATCCTGACAAACAATTCAGAAGACATTTTGTTTATCTATTTACCAATCAAACAGATTAAAAGATTAACATTTTGTCAGAACAAAAATGGTAAATTGAAAGTTAAAACAATCTTGAATCCATGCTTTCTGACAACAAAACCAAACTTAAATATGTGATTCCTATTGAGGTTGGTTGTCATGGTTTTCTAGGACACTCAGTCATTTTGTTTCTTTCAAAAATTGGAATCACAGGCCACAGTTTGAAAGTTGCCTCAAATCGTCTTCAGGCCACAGAACAATATGCTTCAAGTTGGATTTGGTCGAAAGCGAGAAAGTTTTCTGCATGAATGAAATACACGCGGAACCACCAATGTAAACACAATGACATCAACAGCCAAAAGTAAACACGTTTTTAAAAATCATAAACTGCACACTAAAAATGAAGATAAACGTCCAATGTATTCTCTGCTTTTAATTGATCTGGCATATATATAAGAAATAATTGGCAGTGTGGCAAATGAAAAAGCAGGTCTAGGCCTACATCCACAGCGTTGGTGGTCCAAAGAATCCATGGCAAACAGAAGAAAAATGGTGTCGAAGAAATTCATCATTTTGAGGAAGTTAAGTGTTTTGCTACAGCTGTAGGACAAAGGAAACAGGGCGCATGGACTAAGTGGGAGAATTCAAAAGACAGAGCTGTCACATGGAGAGACCTCAAGCACATGGAATCAAAGAAATTAAGTTTCCTCATATAAGCAGTCTACGACGTCTTACCAATAACAGTCAACCTTCATGCTTGGGGGTTAACTACATCCAACCGATGCAGAGCATATGAGAAAACTGCAAGCTTCAAACATATTCTCAATGGATGTGAGTACACTCTAAGACGCTATACTTGGAGACAAAGTCCTGGAGATTTTTTCTGAGGTTTCAAAAACATGTTGTGAGACTGCCAATAAAGCTCAAAATATTATCAACAACAGAGCAATTCAGTTCGTTAAAGAAGGAAATATTTCAAAAATTGCACATGAAAATATGCATAAATAATCATTGCTTGAGGGCTGCACGGACTGACAAATCATAACCGATTTAAAACATAATTTCATATTTCCAACTGAAATAGCGTTAACGACAAAGTGTCCAGATATTGTCATTTGGTCCGTTATTGAGATAACGGTCCCTTATGAAGAAAAGCATCTTGCATGAATCGAGTATCAGTTTTGGAGTGGCATAAGAGACTCAAGGAAGCCAGGGAGTCTGTGAGGGATGATGAGAGGTGTACGAGGAGTAAGTAAGTCAATACACCACAGTTGATTGGCCAAAGGCTTAGGGTTAGGCTCACTATGTTGAGGTTTAAAGGGAGTTCAGGAAGAGATTCCTTCAGAAGAGGCCAGCACTCTTCAAATTGGCTCAGTGGAATTTCCACCAGGACAATGCACCAGTCCACAGCTCCATCCTTGTCACAGACTATTTGACCAAGATGGGTATCAAGACAGTTGCTCACCCTCCCTATAGTCCAGACCTTGCTCCCTGTGACTTTTGGTTATTCCTTAAGCTCAGAGACTGTTGTTATGAGACAATTGAGGAGATGAAAGAGCCTGTGACGAAGGTCATTGATATGCTCACACATGGGGCCTTCCAGAAGTTGTTGGAACGGTACAACAAATGCATTGCAGGCAGAGGAGATTACTTTCAAGGGGACTAGAGTTTTATGTGTGTACTATCAATAAAAGTGCCCATACGAAAAAAAGTCTGGAAACTTATTTAATGATCGTTGCTTCTATTCTTTTATTTATTTTTTTGATGATGAAAGATGCTATTGTTCTATAACCCACCCCAAATGGTGAGGAGGAGAAACACAGATTTAGTTCAGTAGCTTCGAATTTTACTTAGTAATCAGCAAAATAAAAATAACTAATTAACTAACACTTTCACAAAAAGGTCAGTTTCTCACACCATGAGTCTTGTGGTTGACCCCTTAAAATTGATTGCCAGATTCTTACAAATGACAATTGTATGAAAAAAGGCAAATTTTGTATACACTGCCAGATGGGAATGATTAACCAAGATTTTAAACATTATGGCTAATGGATTCATGTTTTTGGGCAGAGTATTCACATCTTTATTCACCTGTCCCATCTCAAAGAGTTGATCAAGACTTGGTTATGGTTTCCACTCGTAAATAAATATTCAAGTTTTTCATCATTAAGTCTGCTCTGTCACCTGGGCTTCGAATATGCTGACTGTCCTCAGCAGAAGGGTAAGACCCCACAAAAAACAAGGTCTCTGGATATAGGATATGAAACTGCATTTGATGTTGAGGCTTCAGTTCTGGAGAGTGAAGTAGCCCTTCATTACTTCCAAGTCTACTCTGACTCATTGAGATATAGGGATTCTAATAGGTATTTTCTATGGGTCAAAATAGATCTGCTTGTAAATTACTTGCATTAGATAAGAATATTTGATATAATGGTGTGCAAAAATAAAAGAAAATTGAATATAAACATACAATGTACATGATTCCCTAATCTTTAGGCATAAAATATGCCCAGATAGGTTTTACATGCTGTTCAAATCAAGCATTTCCTCTTAAAACAAATGCATGCACAAATTTCATGATGAAAGAGTCAATGCAAAGATTAGAAAAGTAAAATAAAGCCCCAAAATACAAGCTGACACTTACCGGTAATAATTTGGTTTAAATGGCCCAGCTTTGTTCAAGCCAAGGTATTTGGCTTGTTCATCTGTGAGTTCTGTAAGATGGGCATCAAATGTAGGCAAATGTAAACTAGCCACATATTCATCTACAAAAAAAAAAGAAAAGATATGTAAAATCCAGACAGTCATACCTGTAGATTTTTGGAAAGGAGACAAGGTAAGGAAGCTTTTTATCCATTGCTAGTCAAATGGATAGGAATAACCTTTTTACAGCTAGAGCAACATTTGTCTTTTATGAAGTAGTTCAATGTAAGGCATTTTCCTATTGATTGCTCATTGACCAATTCAGTGTCAATCTATAGAAACATTGTTGTTAAGAGACATCACTGCAGCATGGTATTGTGTAGTATTTTGTTTTTATGCTATTGGAATATGACCCACAATTTATTATCTGGTTTTGTCAGGTTTTTTTTTTTTACTTTTATTTTAGACATGACTAATTGACTTGTCTGAATATACCCTTTATTTTCTGAAAATAATTTGCCCACTCTACAAGAATTAAAAAAGATTATCTGCCTTCAAAAGGGTTAAATTTAGGGTAGGCACTCCTAATCTGGGAATATAACATCAAACAAATGTGAATAACGAATGGGGGATAAGGAAATAAAATCCATATAAACAAAAAAGCATTTTGAGATAAACCAACTTTTAATGAAAATTGGAAAAGAACTACTTTTATCTTTACAAATGAAAGTAATATAAAGATAAAAAAACATTGAAAATACTCTCATATTCTTGTCTCTGAAGTAATCCTGATTTGACTAATAGTCAAGTTGTCTTCACAAATAACATTCAACAAATAGAAGATAAAACAATCAGGTTGAATCTTACTCAGAGCATTGGTTTTTTTTTTGCAGAGAACAATAACTGAAATCTATTTGGAGTAAAAATGTAAAGAGCTTACCCATTTTCTTTGGCAGGAGGTAGACATCATCTTTGTATCGGCCAGCAGGAGCATTGTACAGTTCTATCAGAGCAAGAGCCTGTTTAGAAGAGAGAAAAAAAAACCCATAGAATCTTTGGTTTTTGAACTCAATAAAAAAATAAAAATAAAGGATTTTTTTGTACTATATAATGGTTCTCACAATTCCAGGTCTGATCAATTTTTCACCCATTTTGATATATAAAGTAAAGTTAGCAACCTTAGTCGAGAGTGACCCAAAGGCTCTTTTTTCAATAGCTATTACACCAAGGTGTAGGGGAGGGTGCTACTCCATTCCCATGATTGCTGCACTTTACCTTTGATCCTTACCTTATAATGCTGAATACTAAGCAAGGTGGAATCAAGTACCATTTTTTAAGTCTTTGGCATGAGACTACCTGGGGTTGAACCATGGTCTTCCAGACCATTGGCAAACACTACTCATTAGGCCAATGGCCCGGTTATAAGCAGGCAATATTAACAGCAAAGTCCAAAGGGTTTAACGATTCAGAATTTACTCTCACATAACATCTCCATGTCAACGATACTTAACTAACCAAGAAGAAATATCCAGAGCTTTAATAGAGCTCCAAGGTAGAACTCATTCCCAACAAGCAAATGTGTGCCAAGCAATCTTAAAGCTGATTGGTGGTTACATGTATATGTTAAATGGTCAGCAAATTTAACACACATATATATAACTGAAATTCTTACTTTGAAAACCAAATAGCTCCCAGGGCACTTCAGATGGTGTAATGGTTAGCAAGCTAGTCTAGCAAACCTTCATAAGTAAGTTAGAGCCTCACTAGATGCCCCATTCATATGGCCTTGTGCCACATCAATGCAAAAAGCTTAGTAAATTACCAAATGACTCCCATTTTAGAATCACTTATCTAAACAAAAGTTGATGAAAACTTGAAAATCATTTACTTAATGTGGATAAAATTTCATTTGAATCATAAATTGAAACATTGATCTAGATAATACAGGGTGATTGAAAAAAATGTTAACTGCCTTATGAGATTACTTCTACGATATAATTTTAAACCATCTCCTCATGCTTACCATCTCTGTCAACATATTCTTGGAATATTTCTGTGGGAGTATTTTTATTAGAAAATGAAGACCATTTGCAGAAGATTCGAATAATGTGTTGACAGGGAGGTTCAACAGTTGGAAACTTTAAAATCATAAAGGAACTACCAAAGTAAAATGTTAATATACAGCATGAGGAAAAAATAAGTTAAAACAAACATTTGGAAACTGTAAGTAAAACCAATCTGCATAAAATTGATATTAAGGAAATGAAAACTTTTTCATTCTTAACAAGTATCCTCACTTCCACAACCCAAGAATTAATTTTGGATTTCCCAAATAAAATAAACCTGCAAATAAATATGAACTTCTTTTGCAGATGGCACCAAAAAGTAACAAAAAAATCTTTTGAAATAAATTTGAAAGTCATTAACTTCACAAGAGTAGCATTGCAACTTAGTACCTCAGTTGGTTTGTAGATGCAGCTTCTCAGATAATCACTTGTGGCTGAATGTAAATAATATAGAATGGCTGAGATTGTTTTGAAGTAGGTACATTTGAAAAAGATCCCAGATGATGAATTATAGAAGTCAACATTCCCAGCAAGCAAATGTATCTAAGACAGGTACCTAAGTTGATGTGTACAGTGGAGGCTTTTTCTCAGTCTATCTCTTGGGACTTGGCCTTTGTTATGGCTTCTTGGTCTAATTCAAAATCAAACAAAGGAACATCAATCAAAACCGTGACCAAGTACCGTTAACCAACTTTGTCTTAGAAATGAACCTGGTCATCTCATTATTTTCAGATGCCTTTTTAGAAAAGAGGGTGCCAGCTTATTTTTCAGAGTTTATGTTGCTTAAATTGAAAGAGAAGAGTACTTACCTGAGTAGAGGCAGTAATCGATACAACAAACGAGGGCACACTTGAACAGCTCAGGTTGACAAGTCGACCCTGAAAAGTAAAATAAGAGCAACTTAACACAGAGGTTCCCAAACGGACCATAACAAAACCAACCCAACTTGAGTGGAGCTTGAAAATTTCAGAAATCGTACATGAAACCTCTAAATAATTTGTAAATAAATTTTTATCAAAATGTTTGCATGTAACTAATATTCATAGCAAATATAGAAAATTTCATCATGAAATCTGTACATTGTAGTCAATGAAGCTCAAAGAGATGATTATCCAATTCTAAAGGCAAAATATACAGAACTTGTCAATTTCAGGCCTCATTGCACTGCATGGATAACTTTACCATCTTAACCTGCTAGTCCAAGCAATTCCACTAACAGTTTCAAATATAAGGTCACACAGGTTACAGTTGGTTACATCTGGCAACAACCAACAAAACTTCAAGTGGATGAACAATTAACATCACAAGAAATCAGAAACATAATAGATTAGCAAATCATCAGTGTTGATGGAATCCACCCAGAAATAATGGAGTCTTCCTGTGTTGTTTGTAAAAAAGTAAAGTTGGTGACCATAGTCGAGGGCAACCAGAAGGCTCCCTTTTCAATAGCTACTACACCATGGTGTAGGGCGCAACTCCTTTCCCAGGATTGCTCCACTTTACCCTTTATACATACCTTATATTGCTGAGTATTAAGCAAGGAGGTATCAAGTACCATTTTAAAAGTCTTTGGTATGACGCAACCTGGGATTGAACCCAGGTCTCCCAAACCATTGGCGAACACTCTAAAGGCTCCACAAATTCCCTGAGTTATACAGAAAATATAGCAATCTAACCCAGAACTTGACTTCAAAACCATAACTATCAATAAAGACATAAAAGGTAGACTCTGAAAACCATGGAGATATTCTGCTTTCAACAAAATACGAGTTAAAGTTGTCAAAACTCACCTACCTAAAAATTCAGCATCTTTTAAGCTAAATATGACACTACCAACTATTTTTGTTTGAGGATATATCCAAGAAAAATACAATGAACAACATGTGTATTTCATCTTTGTTGACAAAGATTTTTCAGCATCATAAACATGGTTTGTCCTTGGAAAAATTAGGTTGCCCATCTAGTTTTTCTACAAGACACAGACAGGTGAAATCATATACAGCACTGATTCCTCTAAACTTTTCCTAATTGGTATTAGACAAGGATGTGTTCTGTCTTTTGTACTGTTTTCAATATGCCTTAGAATGATGATGAAACAAGAGGGTACAGAAGAGATGGATGATGAAGACCAATATTCACATATATAATTGGTAATCTGAATGCTATTTGGGCTCACACAACAAGACCATACAGCAATTGGTCAAAGAGCTTCAGTTTATAGCTGACAACTGGCTTTGTATAACTTACAGAACTCCTCAGTCTGAAGAAAATAGTCATCTATCAACCAGCACTTAAATAGATGTATCAACTATCATACCTTTCTATCAGCCTGATAAAGCTAGAAACACTCGAGGGTTTCACCATCCAATTTTGAATTAGGAGATTGGCAATAGACATTTTTTTGACATGTAGAAACATATTAGGAGAAAAATGATTTTAGAAAAGATACAAAAGTAAAAGTTTCCAAAGACGTTGTAATGTCTAATCTTCTTTATGGAACCAAATTTGGGGTCATATATATTTGTAATGGCTATCCTGGATGAGGCTGTTTACATTTCACATAGCACTAATGCCCTTGGGAAAAGAGTATGAATCTGACTATTCTCCTTCAAGCTACGGGAAAATAGTCAGGCAGACCAAGTTCTTTAAACTTGCTATGGCAACCAGTCTATGAGAAGGAACTAAATTCAAATCTGTTTAGCTCCAATTAAAAATTGACTCTTTGTTGCATCTTGCTTGTATGGAGTGTTCAGGTAAATACGTGTCATTTATCTTAATATTCCCAGCAATGTTGGTTCCATATCAATCACAATGGGAACTAGGGTTAATTTTTCATCACTAAAGTAACAGTTGGTTCTATAAGGAGACTAATGCCTGCTGTGTGATGTAAACTAAAGAAAACTGAGTAAATAATAACAACACCAAAGTTCTCAAATCAGCCAAGGTCATTAACATCAATGCTGTAAAAGATTCATCTTTGATGAGTAAAGACAAAGATGAAAGACTATCATCTTCTGAAGACCCTTGTATTTGATTAAATGGTCCCTGAATAACCATAGAGATTACTTAATAAAGATGGATAACAATACAGGCTGCTAATGGGAAGATATAGTGACATATTTTCATTTCTGAAGCAAACTGCAGAGCAAGAGTAGAAGAGGTAGGGGTCAAAAATAACTCTCTTCCTAGAGAACCTACAATTGATGTGGTACTTACCTCTGATCTTTATGTGTGAAACCAAACTATAAAAGATCAAAGTCAAGAAATAAACTTAAGATCATTTAATTCAAGAGATTATCACAAGACCCGAATATTGATAAATATCAAATTAAAAAAATTTGAATATAAACTATGAAATAATAGAAAAAACCCAAGTCAGTCATTCATTTTCTAACATCCATTTTGTGAAGAATTCTAATATTAAGGTCTCAAATAGATCAGTAAAGTCAAATGCAAATTGAAGAAGCAATTCTTGAGAGGATATGTTGTTTATAAATAATGGTGACACTAACTACTTTGATATTGTCTTTGACGTCTTACAAGGAAATACATTGGCCCCATTTCTATTCATACTCTACCCAGATTATGTACTATAAACATCACTAGATCTAATGAAATAAAATGGTTTTACATTAAAGCATCTTGCAAATGCACCAGCTCAAGGCAAATCTCTACCACATAACCTGGAGCAGGCAACAAGAGGTCTTGGTCTCCGTATGAACTCGGATACAACAGAGTTCATGTATTTTCACCAAGATGTTGCCATCTTCACATGGCGGGCTTATAAGATTAAGAGAGTAGTTCCCATAGCTCCTCTACTGAAAATGATATCAACATTTCCATAGATAAAGTATTGACTGCTACTGATAGGTTAACAAACATTTGGAAATCCAATCTCTGATAAAATAACTCTTACATTCACCTGGATGCTGTCAAGAAGACTGATCGAGAGAGAGAGAGAGTCAAAGAAATTTGTGCTGTCATCACAATGATTATAAATGCAAATAGCTTTAATGTCATTCTGATCATTTCCCACCCTCAATCAGTGAATCAGCAAAAATATTAATTATTTTATGCAAAGAAGTATTTTCATTGAGAATCTCAACTGTTTCAACTGACAAAAAATGTTGACAGTGAAATTGACAGAAAATTGACATTTTTAAAGTGATTTTAAAATTGTATGAATTCCTTACATAGAAATAAACTCTTAATAAAACAAACAATATCACTGAGATATTTGTGTAAAGACTGAAATAAATCAGGATATGCTGAATACATTTGATGGATTGATTTTAATGGCATGTCAACCCATCTGGAGTTATTTTATGCCAACAGCTTATCCATTGTACATTTACACTTTTGCAGCAGTTTACGTTTTCTTACACAAATATTTCAATCTGATACAAATAATTTTTATCAAATTGTAAGGTTTCAGGTATTCTTATCAAATACTAATAATTTTCAAACAGATTTAACTCATAAATAGGACCCTAACAGGTACTCTCACTGTTGGTCAGAGTGAACCTAGGAGTAATTGGGATTGAGCAGATTGGGGCAGCAGAGTCTAGCCTGCTAGAAATACTATTCAGTGTGGATTTTGGAAGATTGGGGCAGTAAGCTGACAAATCGAGAAGGAATGTTTTTATTATTCGAATGAATGGAAGATGGGAAAAGCAGAATATTTTTCTGGGGTTCCAGAGATGTTGTTTTATTTCTGTAAGGCAAAGAGCAATAAGCTGTGTGGATTTTAGAAGAATAAAATCAGTAGATTGTTTTTTTAAAAGAGTGATGCAATATATTGTCACCATGAGAAGGACGAGAGAGATATTGTTTAATTTTTGGCTGATAGAAAAATAACAAAAACATTGAGATTGATTCTTCTAACCAGAGAAAGAAAGAAAAGCTCAAATCGGAGAAATCACTAGTCAAAACAAATGATGAGCAGGAAATAAAAGGCTACAGAGGGGTTAGCCCAGGTGCAAGCCGCTGGCCTGATGAAAAAGTTAAACTTTGAGAAATGGAAAATTTTGGAAGTGATGACGTATGAATCATGTGAGGAGAAAAGAGCCGTCCCCTTGTTGAGAAGGGTATAAAAAGGAGACACGTGGTGAGAGAGGAGAGGGACGAAGTCCTATGGTAACAGTCGCATCAGAAGATGTACAGAGGCAACCAACCTCCCCCCCCTCTTAGTAGCAGGCATAGAGATTCACTGTTGGATTAGCAGAAAAAGCAACAGTGAAAAGAATTGTTGAAAATTTAATTAAAGAGAGGGCCGTTGATGGAATACGCCTACTTGGAAACAGAATAAACAATTGTATTAACTGGATTTTTGCCGACAGTTGGCAGGGCAGTGAAAATCCTTGTGAAGTTGACTAGAGGTTACTATAGAACTACTTGCATCAGATTTGGAGATAACCAGATCTTCTCACATCTGTCGTTTCAACAAGCTGAAGATAAGATTAATGTAACGCATTGAGAATACTTTGTGAGTCTAAAGGAGAAAGACTGACCGTGAAATTAGACTGACTACTGCAAGATAGGGGCTAGATTCCAAGACATTCTGCTTGTATTTATGGGGAATAGAACATCGAAATAACAATTATTTCGTGATTGTTTACTGTTTTTTTCCTGACTAAAAACATTATTATTTCATTATTATGTTTGTTCGTTTTCTGGACTTTAATTTTTTTTTTTTAATTATTGAATGATCAACTGGTCCAGTTACTTCAGCTTCTGACGTAAACACTGAATCTGGTTGTTTTGGATCTAAAATTCACAACATGAGCAGACAGCTGATTCAGCTGAGATTTGATCTCCCAACTGGGAAGATTAATGGTCGAGTGAACTCCACGGCCGACACATTCATATTTGGTTGATGTGACCAGGTTGACCCTGAGTGAGCTGACCGGGTGACACGTTCATATAATGATGATGACCCTCACAAGAGTACCATGACTGCAACTTTACCATCAGATGCAGTTTAGTTTTAAACTCATGACATTCCTTTTTGAGAGGTCCTTAATCTTCTCTGCAAGCGTTTGTTTTGTTTAATGGCATATCAACCTTCAGGAGTTATTTAATGCCAAAACTATCCAGTAGAAGAACAGCAGTGGTAAGATTTAACCCATAGCTGGAAGGAGAATAAAGAGGTTCATGCCTTTCCTAAAAGCGAACATAAAAACATGAATGGAGTTTGAAGTCTCTTACTATAATGTTGCAATACAGCGTGTTTGCCTTTATTTTACAGGGAACCCCTTCCTGCAATGGATACAGTCCTGATTACTGGGCAGTGAATAAATTGGTCTTTAAACCAAAAATTTTCTTCAAGAATAGCAAGTTATCAAATAACCAAAAGAAAAAATGAGAAGGTAGGACAGAGACTTGAGATATGAAAGTGAAACAATCTTATATAGATGATATTTCTGTATGGACAAGGAAAAAGAGAGAAATTTTATCATGAAAATCTATTTGGTCTTCAGTAAGATACTTCTGACTCACTTGGTTAAACTGCAAGTGTTAAGTCAGATGACAGATATGTAAAGTTCTTAAGCACTTTGGCAGCCAACAAGAAAAGCCAGTTTATTGATTTCTTCTTCTTCTGCCTGCAATGGTCAGTTTATCGTGATGGATGGGCAATTTGAATAAGGTGCTCAAAGCTCGATTCATGTCTAATGATAGAGTTGTGCAAACTTGACATGTGTGGCTCTTACCTGATTACTTTCCATCATGAAATACAGTGAATTTGCTATGACATACCATTAAATAAAAATGGACAGTTAACAAAAAATAGAAGAAAGTTGGGGTGGGGGAGAAAATGAAACAAAAAAAGGAAAAAATGCGAAAACCAAAACAGAAGAAAAAGGTAAGGAAATATATGTATGAATATACCTAACCCCTCTGACACAGGCAGGATATGACACAAGGTCAATTTTTAAGCAGAGGACAACTGCTTTGAATTCAGAGTTTTCTTTTTCTTATACTGGCTGCCTATAACCAAGGTTAAAGAGCCCAACCTGCCCTACTATTTACCCATAGCTGAAGGGAGAACAGAGAAAGATTCATGCTTTCTCATGGGAATTAGCATAAACTGAGATGCATACAGACTCATTCAGAGGATTTCAACTCAAGTTTCTAATTTCATTTGCTATAATGATAAACATTACACTAAGCAAATGATAAGAAATCTAAGATGAGGCAGAGAAAGGAGGAAGAAAAAAATGAACACAAAATGGAAAAGAAAAAAAATCAGAAAATAAATGAGTATGAAAACAAATTTTAAATTCACCACCATGAAAACCACTGTAACCTATTTTGTAACTTGGTTTGGTCATATAGCATGTCTGAGGAACAACTTGGCAAAATTCATCTTTCTTTCTCTCTCTCTCGGATTTGAACTGAGAGATTTCATTCTAGTTTGGTAGCCATACCAAGATTTAAGAGTTGCGATTGCCCATAGCTGGAGGGAAATGGTTGGATTTATAATGGTTCATAGTGTATATATATATATATATATATATATATATATATATATAAAAATAAATTTTTATCGAGGACAGATTTAACCAATGCTAACTCCCAATTTAAAAAAGTTTTTAAAAGTGAACATGTAGACAAATCAAAGATCATCTGCACCTAATAAACCACATGACATATAAGCCAGCTAGCTTGCTAAGAACAACATACACTGACTCACCCCCACCTTATCCAGTGTGGGAAGAGAATATAGCACTTCTTACCTACCAACTCTCTTTTTCCTTAGGAATTTTTAAAGAGTAGCCTGGTGATAATGGTCAAGAGAAGTTCTTGGGCAGTAGCAGAGAAAGAGGTATTAGGAGCACATCTTGAATGGCATTCTGTTTTAACAAGTTTATCACATTTTTATTGCCTGTATGAATTGTATAATAATAATAATAATAATAATAATAATAATAATATCTGAAAGACAATTTTTGTTGCACCTAAACTTCTTGTTTATTGCTTTTGTTGTTTTGTTTACTGTTGTTGACTTTTTGTTTTACTTAAAAATTATTGTCTGCTACCTCCCAATATGAACTCGGAGGCATACATGCTGACAAACACAAGACTACTCCTACAACAATTCTTTCCCATACTACAAAGTTAACTTCTAACTACAACAGTGGTGACTCCAACAAACAAACCAAACGCAACCTCAACATACACACACAAAAATGAAAAATGGAGCAGACAATGGAGGAACAGACTCAACAAGTCAATGTGAAAGCACCCAAGTTCATGGAAACTGCAATGATGGGTGGTTTACAATATTAGAAACTCAGTTTCACCTGTGAAATGTGACAGCACCCAAGACCAAATTTTATATAGAAGTATTGTTTCTACCATCCGAGGAGTTAGCTAAACTACCAAATGCTACTCTGGAATCACAGGCATATGAGGAACTAAATAGAACCTGCATAAAAGCATATGAAAGGACTAAACCAAAACTCCTTGGAAAATTAATGTCACTAAAAACAATTTTGGGATGACTGCCAGCATATTTGCATGAAATGCTATCTGCAGTTAAACATATTGGAATTAGCAAGAGTATCAGTAAGGCACAAGTTTCTTCAATGACTGCCATCAACAATGTCTCAACTAATTGCCTTGTAAAAAGACTTGAATCCTATCCAACTTGGTTGATTGGTGGATGATAAACTAATGCCATTACTGGATAATGGTAAAAAAAATTGTCATCCAGCAGCCTACAGAAAATAGAAATAATACCTAAACAAACTCTCAGGAAAAATACAGCCATGACAGTCCGCTGCTGATAAGTATCAGGCCATATTAAAGGAACCAATGTACAAAAATTCGTAGAGTACACATTTATTTTGCCCACAAGGCAAGAACGTGTAAGCTGTAGTGGCCAAAAAAGCATGGTCTAAAAATATTACCCTGCTTCCAACCCTATTGGAAGTGATTTGGAAAACTAGTTGGGTGAACATGTTCAGTCCCACAAAGTTCCCTGCCATTAGAAATTAATAGAAAATTAGAGACTACCAAATAAAAATTTATTGCAGATACTGGTGCAAGTATCTCAATAATACCAGCTGCTGCAGTAAAGGTTGGTTGGTTGGGTTTTATGGCATATCAACCTTTGTGGGTTATTTAATGCCAAATCCATTTTTATGCAAATAGTCAATTCTGTTTTGAACAATTCAGTTTAGCATGAGTACATAGTTTAATTGTCAAAAACATTTCTATTTCAAGCTATTCAGTTTATTCAAACAGAGCTAATTCAGTTTAGCATAAGTACAGATTTTGTTTCAGTTTAGTCAAACAGTTTTAATTCAAACAATTCAGTTTAGCATAAGTATGCAGTTAGTTCTATTTAACCCATAGATAGGGCCCTATCAGGTGCTACCTGGGAGCAATGGCAATGGAAGGGTGCTCCGCATTCCCCAAAGCCCCAGCATCACTGGAACAATTAGATTGTTTAGTGTAATATCCAGGACACTCATTGTGGTGGAGGGTTCTAACCTCTCTGCAGAGGTGCAGTCTGTGTATTCTACAGCCCCAGCTGACTTGGCCATACACAGAGTTAATGTCAAAATAGTTTTATTTCAGATAATTCAGTTTAGCATTAGTACACAGGTTAGATCTAAAAAACAGTTCTTTTTTGAGCAATTCAGTTTAACATTAGTACGCAGTTTTAATGTCAAAAAGTTTTATTTTAAACAATTTAGTTTAGCATAAATACACAGTTTAAACTCAAAAAACCATGGTTTAGTTCTGTTTAACCCATTGATAGGACCCTTATCAAGTGCTACCGCTCCGGGCCTGAGCGGACTTGGGAGCAATGGCAATGAAGGGGTACTCCGCATTCCCCAAAGCTCCAGTATTACTGTAACCTCACCATCAAATTGTTTGGCATCATATCCAGGACACTGCCTATAGACCCAGCAGCAATGGAATCGTGGAGAGAAATCACTGAACCATAAAGACAGTGGTGGAGAGAGGGGGGGTATCACCAGAGTGGGCTGTTTTGGTACAATATGTCCCCTAAATCTGGACAAGATGAGGAAACTTTTCTGCATGTATCAGTATATAGATATGCCTGGAGACATCTGTAGGGTGAACCAGGCAAGCAGGAAAAGGAGACAACAGGAACCATTGAACTTGGAGAGGAGGTGTGGATGAAACGCCCTGGTTCCCTTTATGTGACACAGTGGGGTAGGGGTTGACTGACTGAAATACACCCAAACAACAACATCTAGATAGATGGAATGCCAAGTCATGTTTTCAATGTAAGACCAGTGTAAGGTGTGGTACAAGGAAATCCCACAAGACGACAACACAGATCAAGGATCGCTACCACGACTGAGGAAGTAAAGGCAATAACCACGATGGATGAGTGAATATGAGATGGGGGATGTTGAAAGACTAAAATTGCGGGAAAGAAATCTCATATGGCAGCCATGTTGTTTTTTTATGCTAGTGAAGTAATGCAAGACCTCGGCTAACCACGAGATATGAAAAGAAATGAATTAATAGTAAAAAAAGATGAGGCATTCTTTCGATTCTAGCATCGTAGCTGAGATTGTGAAAGGGGAGCACCGAAGAGTGGAGACATTGGAGTTTAGTCAAGAGTCAGTAAGTGTGCGTCGAACTACAAGCATCTCAATCGAAAACTCTACACTGATATCCACAAATAGACATTCAATCAAAAAGGTGGAAGTAAATATGAGACTGTCAAACAGTTTTAGTTTCAACCATTTAGACAATCAATTGGGAAAATGTCATCAGATTATATCGCCTTTAATGGCTGACTATTGAATATCAGAAAAGACAAAGGACACAGTTGTGTACAGTATTCCTAAGGGAAAAACTTATCAATCAGAAATGGAGTTGATAATCAAAAAGAGAAATGTTAGACAGAAATTTGAATCAAGAGATTAGGAATTACCTAGTTGGAAAAGTTATCATGCATCTGCAAGGGACAAACATTAGGTTTTTGATGAACTGAATAGATTGTGCATCTCAGTTTAAAAAGATGAGTGTCTTTGTTCAGTTGAAAGAAAAAGTGTTCAACTGGTACAAAAATAATTAGCTTCATTAACTTTAAGAACACTAACATAATTAGAACTGCAAGGAGCAAACTCTTGAGATTAGAAAAAAAAACAAAACTGTTTATCTTTCATGCTTTGGAAATCACTCACTTTATTAAGAGGGCATTGATGGGGTAGGGTTAAAGCTTTTTTACAACTTGCTTTGAGACTATAAAATACACCACTTAATATTCATTTCTAATCCAATAAATCTCAAAAATTCAACACAATGTAGATCCTACATAAAGGATTTCTGTGCCACTGACAGGAGTATGTAGCATTGTAACCTAACAAAAGGTTACTGAATGAGAAATAATCAAGACAGAGTTTGGAAACGAAATGGAAATCTTTATAACATTAACAAAATACAATACTCTCCAGTGGCATGGAAGGTAAACCACTGCTAGCAGTGACTACTAAGTCAGCACATTTTACCCACCCTCACAATAGTGTCCAACGTATTTATGAGGAATGAGACGTACCCATTAATGTTCATAGGTAGGGTATATAACAAGTAGACTGATTTAAGAGACCTTAAAAATAAATCTTGCAATTAATAATGAGATAATATAAACTTGGTAGACACCGTCTAGAAAAACCAGTGATATCTAACTTCAAATTGGATAACATCTGTCAAAGTAGTTGTGTAAATAAACAACATATTGCTATCCTTAATATGTATTCACCTAAACCTCTTTCTATGAGCAGGATGTGATATAAGGTCAGTTTATCAGTGGAGTAGAGATAGTTTGAATTCAGTTTTTTCTTCTCCTAAATTGGTGTAGTTATAACACTAAAACAAAACACAACACTAACACCAAAAAGCCTAGTCTGCCCTACTATTTATCCATAGCTGAGGGGAAGAGCAAAGGTCTCATGCCACACACAAAGTGAAAAGCAAACAGCTTTGTCCAGGAATTGAACTCACCAACTCCATATCTTACAACTGCTATGATTATTAGAAGAGGGCAATAAAACAATAGAGAGATGTACAATAGAGTGAGTGGCAGTGATATGCTCGATACAGTTGTACAGCTATTTCAATGTAATTTAGAAAAAATATTGTATTTTAGTTTCAATTGAGATTTTCATATAACATTTTTTACCCAATTTTTGGGGGCCAAACAAATTTTATTGAAGCTATAAAATCAAAACATCACAAGATGAGCTAATAGAACTTTAATGCGACTATGAAAAAAATGGCATAAAGAATGGTAATGATGTTTTTCCAAAGATTATTTTTCATGATGAGAATAAGCTGAATAAGAGGGAGTAAAAATTCTTATCTATCAGGATACCTCAAAATGGATAGAGAAAAAATAGTCTATCAGGAATCTTAACTGTTAGAGAATACACATCTGCTGAAATGTGGCTTTAAAAAGATTATTGAGTAAATAATTCAACTAATTAAAATGTTTCATCTCATATCTTCAAATAACATGAAGGAAATAAAGAACCCAACTGAAATATAGATTAAAACAATAAAAATAAGGATATTAGTGTAAATTTAGTCCAGTAACCATTCTTGGCACCCATTTATTTTTGGATAATTTCTCCAGAAATAAACAGAAAATAAACAAATTTCTATAAACCAGTTTTATTATTTATTGTTCTTTATCAACCGTGAGATGTCAATAGACCAAAGCTGTTTCACTAGATTTGTTTGGGTGTTTTTCCGCATCCCCAGGATATATTCTAAATCACGGACTGAAATTTCATGGGCATCAATAATTGTGACCAGGATTAAATTTTATGGAAGTTTCTATATTATAGGCATGAGACCAAAATGTCTAGTTTATCATTTTCAAAGGTCAAATCTAATTTGAAAGCTCATCTACAAAACTGAAAACTAATTTTTACAACTTTAGAAAATGTTTTAATAAAAAATGAAAGTTTTATTTCTAAAAATACCAGAAGATGGGAAAAAAAAAAAAATCAAACTCACCTCTGCTAACAACACAATTCGTTTGCCATCTGGCCAGATGATGTGGTCAACTTGTGAACGCACTTTCTCCCATGTCAACTCCTGTGTACGGAGGCTTCCCTGAAAAACAAAATAAAAAAGTACCTTTAGAATAGAATTTATAAAAACATTATCTCTTAAAATCTTTTGGCCTAAAGCCTTTAATTATCCAAAGAAGTTATTGTTAGTTTATCTCAACTTTCTTTGCAACAAGATAGGTGTTTTTGAAGAACATTATCTATGCTTGAACATTCACATACCGACAAGAAGAAAAACAAAGCTTTTATTGTATACACTTATTTTTCAAAGCACAAATATACTAGCTAATAAACTAAATCATATAACCTTTCTCAAAAAAAAAAAAAAAAAAAAAAAAAAAAAAAAAAATCAAGTAATCTTGGAGACACTGCTGGTGGCTATGGAACCCTAAGTAACTTATATCCTTTATACCATTAGTTGATTCTTTTTCTAGTGATCAATCTTTCATCCATAGAATCAGTGCAGTGGAGTCATTTTAGTAGAATTTTTATAAACAAGAAATA
Organism: Sepioteuthis lessoniana; assembly: GCA_963585895.1. NCBI lineage: Eukaryota > Metazoa > Mollusca > Cephalopoda > Myopsida > Loliginidae > Sepioteuthis > Sepioteuthis lessoniana. The sequence continues at coordinate 35,990 of CAUZXS010005188.1, read as the reverse complement.
TGAGAGTAATTTAAAATCTTATATGCAATTCCCATTAAGTAAAAAGGTTGAATTTAATTCCAATTAGTTTTCGAATGACAAAAAATAAAATACAAATTCAAAAACAGATCCTTTAAAATAGATAAACTTGAGACAATAGTGTACGGGATACAATTCTTTTAGACAGGTTTGAGAAAATACAAAAATGATAAAACTGCAAAGAGGGCAGTTGCAGTAAAACTGATGAATTCTCTTTAAAAGTTGAACAATATTGATAAATCATATCAAATGGAAACTGACAGTTTTTGGTGGCATAAAACATTTCCTAATAATCTCCGACTATTTTTCCAATTTATGAAGCCACAAAAAATCATTTGTGTCATTTTACTATTACACACGCCTCATCCCTAAATATATCATTTTATACTTTGTAAGTATATTATCAGATATTTTTCTCCTATACACAGATATTTACAAATGAGCTATTTTGGAGAAATTAATAATTTTTTCAAGTTTCTGGCCAAGTTCGTCCAGTTTCTGTCTCCCACAAGAAATCCGGGCATGTACATAACTGGCCAGTGACAGTGAGAGTAGAATTAGGGTTAAGGTTTTGAAAGAATCCGACCTTCAAAAAAAGGTTATAAATTACTCTTTTTCTGTCGTTCCCCCACCTGAAAACTCCCAGTTCCCACCAGGGTACCCCATACTAATAGCCAGAGTGTGTGTGAGTGTGGAAGTAACTAAAAATCAAGTAATTTTTGTTTTGAAGGTCAGATTCATTCAAACAAAGAAAACAAAACAAAAATATGTAAAACATAGAACATTTTTAAAGGTGTAATAGTAAAAATTAACCATCATTTTTAATAGAAGCTATGAGAATCTAATATCCAAAATTCCAAAGTGCATCATCAAAGTGAAGGGTTAATTCCCAGACCAATGAAATTCTACATCAGAATAAAAAGGTTAAAACTTACCACATCAATTTCTGTATTTGAGTGTCCCATATTACAAACAATGCAACCATTTTTCAAACGGTCTAAATGCTCCCTGGTTACAACATTTTTATTGCCTACAAAAAAGAAAAGTGTTCAATTAAAAAAGGAGCCCTCATATACAAAAAGAAAAACCGATGAGCAGATAATGAACATTTTGCAAACGTATATAAACAATCTTGAACACTTGAAAAGATTTTGTATAATTAAAAAAAAAAACGAATTAAAAAGAAGTTATATAAATTTTAAAAAAATCTAAGTTTTTAAATCATTAAATCTTATCCAAACTTCTTTGATAGGTTAACCAATTTAGAACATTTGAAAAAACCTGACCAGAGAAATGATGTGTGTGTGTGTGTGTGTGTGTGTGTGTGTGTGTGTGTGTGTGTGTAGGGGCGTAGTTTTGTAAGGATAGTTCCAATAAATTTTTCTCTGGAAATTTTGAACCATATTCTGCATTCCCTATCATAAAGAAAATCTGAAAAGATCCTTTCTGAGAAAATACCAATGGAATCTGTTTTCAAAAGTAATCAAATGAGGGATTAGCAGAAATAAAACAAGGGAAGCCCCCCCCCCCATGACGTTGTGGCTGACATTCTGAACAGCTATATTGAAGAGAGTATCCCCCCACCCCAGTCATAGTGATTGATTCATTGGAAAAATGAGTGTTATAGTTTTAGTAAACAAGACGTTTTACAGAACTGGAAACAAAAGTTCTATCCTGAAGAATTTCATTAAAAACACCCCCACATTATAACTAGCAGGTGACTAAAAAAACAAAAAATATGACAGACAAATGTGCATGCACACACACAAAAACAGACATATATTTTCATACACTAAAAATTTAGATGCAATAAATCCCACTTCTGAGACCATGATTGGTTCTAATGGCTAATACCTATAAACCAGTAAGTAACTCAAGTAAAGTTTGCAACCATAGTCGAGGATGACCTGAAGGCTCCCTTTTCAAGAGCTACTACACCAAAGTGTAGGGGAAGGTACACTTCCTTTCCCTGGATTGCTCCACTTTACCCTTGATCCTTACCTTATTATGCTGAGTGTTAAGCAAGGTGGCATCAAGTACCATTTTTTAAGTCTTTGGTATGACTCGACCTGGGATTGAACCTTCGGTCTCCCAGACCATTGGTGAACACTGTAGTCTGGTATTTAAAAGTTGTACAACTTCTAGTGAAAATATCCAACTTACCAAATAGTGACCATTTTAGAGTATTTTCTGTATGTATAATAGATTTTCTACATATTTATGAGGCCTATGTGTGTGGGAATTACTAAAGACAAATAAAACAAAATCAAATTAATTAGATATAAAAAAGAAAAGTAAATAAAAGGACACAAAAAGTAAGATCCTCAGAGTGCCTCAAAATGAAAGAACCCTTGGGGCATACGCAAAAAAAAAAAGCACATTCGAAATCCAGGTGTCAAAAAGGACGCTCAGCATTCAGTTTTTTTGACCCCCAGACTTCAAAGGAGACACACCTTGACTGGTTTGGAAGAATATCCCCCTTCCAAGAAGTAGTGTGAGTCAACAAAATAATATATCTTAACCCAAAGTTACCCTTATCTTTGTTCCTCTTGCTTCTCTTTCCAAATTCCCTTTCAGCTAACCAACCAACAAGAAGGAAGAACCAACATAGCAATGAATCTCCATGTGTGTCATTTACAGAAACAAACATTTATAGATTAGATATGAGAGCTGAAGCAAAATAGTGAATCTTCTCAAGTCTGATGTTATGGGTGGGTCAGAACAAAAGTCAACAATGCAAAGAAGATATTAAAAAAAAACCCCAAAAAACTACAACTGCAGATCAGAGTCTTGCTAGAAATAGAAATGCAAACAGATTAAGAACAAAAATAGTTGGCATAAATAGAAGAGATTGTAAGTCACGGGTGGATGTAGACGAAAAAAAGTTCTATTCCCCCAAATTCTTCAAACTGTCTTAAGGCATCACTGCTTGAATTTAAAAAGATTCTCAGCAAAAAACTATTTTGCTCAATTTAAGGTGATAACAACTTTGTTAGGCGTTTTTAACAGCAGAATCTGTCAATAGATAAATAGGAATTCATATTTAAGGCAATGATTAACAAAACAGATGCACATGTGAAATGCAATACAGAAAAGAGTTTGAGTTTGGTTTAATGGCATATCTACTTCTGTGGGTCATTTAATGCCAAGAAAGGTTAGGTTGGGTGTGTCTTCTATTCTATTCTTCTATTGGTTTTAGGGCAAGGGTTTTTTTAATGATAGTTTTTGATTCTATTTGGCCAGATATTGGCGAAAAGGTTGATTTGGTCAGATTCGTTTATACACATATTAAACCTAAGATTTACAAATGAATACTAAGTAGATAATATCCCAAATGAGTCAGAGCCCACCTGTTTGCACACAAATAGCTCCAAGTATTGCTGCTACACAACACCAATAATTCAACCCAACATCAGCAATTTGTTTGCACATAGTTAAATAGTTATGCACATTTATAAGGGAATACATATGATTTGTAAACATTTTTCTAGTAATATTTTTTCAACAAGCTCGAGCTTATTTTTCTTCACAGTTAAATGATTTCAAGTATTTCCATTCTACACAAATCATCCTATTCACTCCCAATCACAGATGTTTGCACACAGTCAAATAGTCTTGAACACTGCTATGTACCAGCAACAATTCAACATCAGTCATTACTTTGCATACATTTAAATAAATATACAGGATATGTAAGAAATTAGTTGGTCAATAATTTCATTTTTACTTTTTAAGTGGATGTAAGTAACATTTAAAAAAGGGATTGAGCTCATTTGTTTGTGCACAGCAAAATGGTTTTAAGTCTTGTAGATCGAGGCTGGCAACTATGCGGTCTGTGTCGCTGTTCATGTTTTCTATACTATATGATCTTTGTTGGGATTTTGTTGATCCCTAAGTATTGCACTGTTTATTCATTCCCATGAGTGACTTTGTTCTTGATGGTGAAGAGACTGCATTGAATTTGGCTGGGGCAGTTTAAAAGTGTCTCCACTTTGATGTTTGTATGTACTCATCCAGCCTGACCAATGGAGGCCTGTGCTTTCTGTTTAAGTTGCCCTGGCTTTCTGATTGTGGGCATTGAGTCCATTTCAGTTTCCATTTTAAATTTGTTTTTAGTTTCGGGGTGGGGGGTTGGAGTTGATTTTTTTCTTTTGATCTTTAAGTTGGTCTATGTCTATTTTTTGTAGCTGGTGTTTAAATTTTTTTGGTAGGATTTATTGTTTCATTTTCTGTTGGGTTGTCTTTGGTACTTATTTTTTTTTTTTGTTAAGTCTCTTTTGGAGTTTTATGGTGTCTGTTTTGATGTGGGTGGTTGTTTCATCAGAATCTTCTGTGTCCATTGGGCTGAATCTGTTGGATAAAGGGATTGGTTCATTTATAAGTGTTTTTTGTTTAGTTTGGATTTTTCTTTTCTTTGCTTAGGGGATTTTTCCTGATTTTGGTTTTATCTTTCACATTTGTCAAGAAATGTTGAAATGTGATTGTCTCTTTTGTGATCATTTTTAGCATTTCTATTAGATTTTTTAATTCATTAATCAGTTTGTTCAATTCTTCCTGTTTTTGTTTTGTATCTTCCTTCGCTCCTTTTTTTTGTTACATCTGAATAACTGGGTTGTTCTTGTGTTTGTTCTACTATTTTTCCTGGCCTTGGGGAAGGAGATGTTTCTTGTGTATTTTATTTCTGTAATCCATTTTTCATGTTTCACCTTCCCATGAATACACAGGGTGTTCTCCTGTGCAATTGATGCAGTTAAAGGGATTTTAACATTCTAATTCTGTATGATTTGATTTTCTACATTTTCCACATATTAGTGTTCTAGAGCATTTATCTTTAGGATGTCCGTATTTTTGGCATCTTAGTGGGTTTGGAATGTAAATTTCTATTTTTACATTCCTGTAACTTATTTTCATGCTGGTTAGAGTTGTGGGTTTGTTAAATGTTAGTATGTATATGCTTGTGTCTACAATTCTTGTTTTGTTTACATATGGAGATTCTCCTCATGTCTGTTACGCCTTGTGGTTTAAGATGTAGTCTTATTTCTTCAAAAAACATGATGTAAGGTCTGGGGATTTTATAACTCCTTTTGAGATCTTTTCTGATTGTTTTTGATTTGTTGTTTGTATAATAATAGTGTTGTTCATAGCTTTTTTGATATTGATTAGTTTACAGTGTGTTTCTATTGTTTTTTGAATTAGGAATGGGTATAGTTTGGTGATTGGGGTTTCTTCTATTGATTCAAGTACAATGAATTGATAGAAGTTTTCATTAGTTTTGGGTTCACTTTCTGAAGAGGATTCTGAGAAGGGTCCTTTTATTTTTTTTGTTTGGGTTATTTTTTCATTAGCCATTTCATTGACTATGCTCCCCGCCTACAATAGAGTTCCACATGGGGGAGTGGGCCTCAGGGGAAACCCATTTGCCTAGTACTATCAGGGCTACATAGTCAATATGCTCATGTTGATGGGAAACAATTTAATTTTGTCCCTGGGTTTTCATTCCCAAGGTAATTACTCACCCAGGGACAGAAAGGATTAAAGGTCTTTCCTCGGTATGATTGACTCTACAGCTATCGCCTCTAATTCAGATTTTTGCAAAAATTTGAAAGAGGGCTGACATGACCAGCTGATTGATTGGATCGGGCCAAAGTGGAGTGTTGCAAGTCACGTGACCTCTTTGGTTGCCAGGTCAAGGACCGCTCAGCCACAAAAATCTTGTCCTTAAGCATTATGAGTCACCACTTACAGCCAACAGGTAGCCATCGGGGGGGGGGGGTGTTTACCCCTGAGCAGAGGTGCAGTCGGTGTATTCTACAGCACCAGCTGACAGGGCAAAATACAGAAGAGAGAGTGGGTGTGTTTAGAGAGAAGATGATAGACAATACTGAGCGGATTCATTGTTCTGATAAATCTAAAAATTATCTGTATGTGATTGAACTATATATGACAGAACCCAAGAGATAAAATAACCCAAGCAAGTTGACATGTCATTAAAATCAATCAATCTGCCTTTTTTGTGAAATTTAGATTTTAGTAAAATGTCTTCTGTATTCAAAATCCTAATGATTGTAAAATTCATTAGCAGTGAATTCTTTTAAACCTTCTCTTTTGAACCCATAAATTCAATATTTGCGACTGAAAGAGAATAATGTTCAGTTTAAAATATTGAGTTTATGGGTTCAAAAGAAAAGGTTTAATGAAATTGCAATCATTAAAACTGAGAAAAAAATTATTCTCATAATTTTATTAATTATCAACTCTTAAGAGATGCAAACAAATAAAAAAATTCTTGTCAATGAATAATATTCAATTTTCTTTTTTTTAAATTCAAATTCTTAAAATAATTTTGAGATCCTATATTCAACAATTTGAAAATGTCTGCAATTTTAAGTATATCTCAAGAGAGGGAATTAATTGAATTATCAATTTAATTCCAGATTTCTAAACACTTAACACTCCTTATAACCAAACCTGAAGGCAACCTTGGACCTGTTAACCAAGCTACAAACAAGAACCTTTTTTTTCTATTAAATGTCATCACATTTAATTGAATTGGATTCACAGATTTACCCCTGCATACTTTTTTGATGAGTGAAAGAGATCAATTTTCTAAGAATAAAGATTGTTGAGAGAATAGAGCCTCAAACTAAATTACAAGTGGTGGAGATATTTCTGCTTTATTACCATTTTAATGACTAATAAAATAGAAACTAATTTTGTTAAAAGAAATTTTCCTGACAAAGGAAAAAGACAACAAAGATGTAATATGAAAATGTTTGGTTTTCTGAATTATATTTTGAGAATTACATCTGCATTTAATATTGGGTAGAGCATTGGCCAGAAGACCATAAAATATACTGTTTAATATTTGATCCTTTTGATTCATTCAGATCATTTAAACAACACATAAATGACTACAGGAATTATATAGCAGGATTATGTTAGTTGGTTGTTTTACGGCATATCAACCCTTTTTGGGCCATTTAACGTGGAATTAAGTCATTTTGATAAAAGTTTCAAACATTTCAGTTTAGTATAATTTTTGGTTTACACACAGTTAAATGTCAAAACAGTTCTATTTCAAACACTTCAGTTTAGTATAAGTACACAGTTTCAATGTCAAAAACAGTTCTATTTCAAACAATTCAGTTTAGCATACAAGATTTATATTTCAAACAATTCTGTTTGGCATAAGTACAGTGTTTAGTTCTATTTGACCAATAGATAGGACCCTATCAAGTGCTACCACTCCGGATCTGAGTGGAGTTGGGAGCAATAGCAATAAAGAGGTTCTCTGCATTTCCCAAAGCTCCAGCATTACTGGAAGCTCACCATTAGATTGTTTAGTGTCATATCCAGGACGCCTGATGGGGAAGGGTCTTACCCCTCTGCAGAGAAGCAGTCGATGTATTTTATAGCCCCAGCCAAATGGGTAATATATAGGAGGAGGAAACAATGTTTGAGTTCAGAATAAAGGTTCATTAAAATATACCAATTTACAAAGATAGCACAACTGGTCATTCACATTCAATAGTGAACACAAATAACCAAAGTTCTTAACTATAGTCATGTTTTTTAATCGAATGAGAAATATTTTAATGTGCAATACAAAATATGTTAAAAGAGTGAAAAAGGTGAGGTATATATTTACCCAACCCATGATACAAGGTCAATTTTGCCAGTTTGAATTCAGCTTTCCTTCTCCTAGACTGGTTGCCAAACCAAAATTAAAAGAACCTAATCTACCCCACTATTAACCCATAACTGGATAGGGAGAAGACAGATTTATACCTTTTCTCAAGAGCATTAGTACAGACAGAAATGCAAACAGCCTTGTTTAGTAATTAACCTTGTGCCAACAAATCAGCATCTTATTTTGTAATGAAAAATCTAGGAGAAAATTTGGTGGTTTTGAGGACGTTTAAATTGATTATTGTTTTCTAGGACAGTTTACACAAAAAGAACTCACTCGACTCAGTACTAAGAAAAATTAAAAATAGAAAAGCAGTAGGGCTTCATGAAATATCCCCAGAAGTATGGAAGACAAGGGAATTCAACGACATACTGCTCTGACACTGTAATGCCATATATCATGAAAACACAATAGACAGATGGACAAAGGGATGCATCCTCCCCTTCTCTAAGAAGGGCGACCTTGGAATAGCCAGGAACTACTGAGGTATAACCCTTATATCCATCGCGGCCAAGATATACAATCCTCTATTACGCAACCACATAGAACCCAAAATTGACAAGATACTTAGGAAGAACCAAAATGGCATTTGGAGAAATCGATCCACAACGCCACAAATTTTGACTATCCGTCAAATTCTTGAAGATGTACGTGCAAGAAACCTAGAGGCAATAATATTATTTGTTGACTTTGCTAAGGCCTTTGACTCCATACACAGAGAGAAGATGGAGCAAATACTACTCACATATGGCCATCATAATCATGCTATATAAAAAAAAAACACGTAAGTAAAAGTCCACTCCCCGGATGGTGACAAAGACTACTTTGACATTGAGGCCCACATCTGTTTATCATCAGTGTCGATTACATGCTTAGAATGTCTATTGATAAAATGAAATACAACAGTTTCAAGCTGACAAAGGAAAGAAGCAGAAGATACCCCGCACATAGAATTATGGACGCGGATTACGCAGATGAAATAGCGCTTCTGGCAGATACACCCACCCAAGCAGAAACCCTGCTACATAGTCTGGAATGAGCAGTTATTGGCATAGTCCTCCATGTCAATGCAGACATGTGCTTTAATCAAAAAGGTGACATCTCCACAATAAACGATAGCTCTCTGAAACTAGTAGATAAGTTCACCTACCTAGGAAGCAGTGTCTCATCAACTGAGAAAGACATCAACATGCGACTAGTAAAGGCATGAACAGCTATTGATAGGCTATCAGTCATATGGAAGTCAGACCTGATTGATAAAATGAAACGCAGTTTCTTCCAAGCAGCAATTGTATCGATACTGCTGTATAGATGCATTACAGGGATGCTAACGAAATGTATAGAGAAAAAGCTTGACGGCAATTACACAAGAATGCTGTGAACATTATTAAACAAGTCCTGGAGGCAGCATCCAACAAAGCAACAGCTGTACGGCCACCTACCCCCATCACGAAAACTATTCAGGTCAGATGAATCATACATGCGGGACACAGCTGGAGAAGTAGGGACGAACTCATAAGTGACATACTCTTGTAGACCTCTTTACAAAGACAAGCAAAGACAGGACGACCAGCTAGAACCTACATACAATATCTCTGTACCAATACAGGATGTAGCTTTGAAGACCTACCAGGAGCAATGGACAATAGACGGGTGGCGTGAGAGGGTCAGGGAGATCCGTGTTGGTGGTGCGAAGTGATGATGATGAAACTGATTAAATGTTTTTTTTTTCCTTAATAAATATTTTCAAAAGACTTTTGTTATTTATTTTCTGAGCATTCATTTACTTACAGGTTGTAGAAATAAGAGAACTTTTGAGTTACTATCCCACAATATATTTGTCTTCATTTGAAGAAAAAATGGTCAAATCTTTACCGATGAATACCAAAGTCAAATACAGTCAATACTAAAATGTAAGCACAATTGTCTGAGCCAAATACCAGAATTTGCAGAGTTGATATATAAGAATTAGATTAAATGAAAAGTTTAATCTGTAAAAATTCCAGTTAAGAAAAAAACCTTTAAAAATATACCTACAAGAAAAGTGACGCCCCACCCCACAAAAAAAACAAAACAAAAAACCCTAATTTTTAGCTTACCTGTACAGGTGATAAGAATATCAATCTGACGAACAACTTCATTCAGCTTCACAACTCTAAAACCATCCATGCTGAAAGATAAATGTTTGTATATAATGGTTGGTTGGTTGGGTTTTTTGGCATATCAACCTTTGTATGTTATTTAATGCCAAATCTTGTTGGATTAAATACATGTGATTTGTAAACATTTTGCTGATAACATTTTTAAATGAGCCTGAGCTCATATTTTTCACACAATTAAATGGTTTCAAGTATTGCTATGTAACAGTAACAATTTAATTTAACAATCAATCATTTGTTTGCACACATTTAAATATATATATATATATATATATATACATACACACATATAGGAAAGGTGAATCAAAACATAAATTTCTTGGTAGGGAGTCAAAGAATCTCCACTGTGTCAGAAGAACTGGTGAAAAGTCTGGGATGTTGGTTTGATGAGTCCTTGAAAGATATTAATCAAGCGAAAAAAAACATCAATAACATTACAAGAAGGTATCCATAAGATTGATCGCTGTCCACTACAAGGAAAATTCAAAGGTTTGATGCCTTCAGCATATATTCATTCTGATGTTATTATGGACACTATTTGTAAACGAAATTATAACAAATACAGTTGATTCAATGGAGGCTAAGATGAATATACCCAAAAATGGTTGGGTTTAACTTGTCTGATGTTGCTTTGTACAACAGACAAGCCAAATTAAAATTACCATTCAAATCAATTGTGGAGGAATTCAGACCCGTGAAAATTAGACTCCTAATGATTCTGGACGACTCAAAGGATGAAGTGATAAAATCACTAAAGCCTACATTGAAAACAGGAAAGAAGTGGAAAATCAGGGACACCATAAGAAGTGCTAAAGACAACCTTGCTTTCAAGGAAATCATAGGACACACTCACAAACTGGGGGAGAAGGTTTCAGAATTAATGAAAACCAATGGTGATCAAAAACTAGTGGCAAAAATTGCCAGGATATGGTTATTTAGGATGTAAGGAGCGAAGTTGACAATAAAAGATTCCTAAAAGGAGTTCAGCAATCCCAACAAAGCCAATGGACAAACTGGGAGGAGACCTTGCAAAAGTCTATTACTTGGAACGACAAATGGCTCCTCTCAGGTTGAGTTTTCTAATACGCTCCACATATGACTAGCTTTCTTCTAACAACAATCTTTTTAAATGGAAGAAAGAAAGCAATCCTACCTGTCCTCTATGTAATGACAAACTACAAACATGGGAGCATTGCCATCAGCTCCTGTTCAACATCTCTTGGAAATGGGAGTTACACCTGGAGGCACAACAGAGTATTGGAAGAGTCAGGCAAATTTATAACAAATTATATGAAATCAGAACCAACTATTTTGCCCTAGAAATTTGTTTCAGAGAGGAGCAGAATATATGCTGGCTCTAAGGAAACAATCAAGCATTGTGCTGTACCTGGTCAAAACTTTCTTGGATCAAGTGGAGACTGGGAGGTATCTGCCGACCTACCAGGATGGCATAACAATTATCCAAAAACAATATCCAGGAAAGGTCTGTGACTAGACATTGTTCTTTTGTCAAGGGCGAACCTTAAAATCATCAAGGTAGAACTATCAATACCATACGAAAGCCAGATAGATCTAAGCCACAAGTATAAAACCAGCAAATATGAAGATCTTAAAAAAGAGCTGGGAAACGAAGGGTACAGCGTGATCACGAAAGTTATAGAAATAGGAGCAAGAGGTTTTGTAGCAGGCACCCAGTGCCAGTTTCTAAGTCAAATCGGAATCAAAGGGTGTAATAGAGCCAAATGTATAAAATGCCTCATAGAAATAACAGAAAATAGTTCCATGTGGATATGGAACAAAAGAAATATTTCATGGAACAATTCAAAATGAAGTACGTTAAACCAACACTCGATTGTGAATGCATAACAAGATTCATGAAATATTCTCATAATGCACGCAGTTATTTTTCAAATCACATTTCGCCATTACACTTTTGAGTCACTATCTAAGCTAAGCTTAGTAAATAACTAATAGGGACTCAGTGATATATACATTTATATTCAGTGAGGGAGGGGCAGTGTGCAAATGAAACTGTTGAGAGGAAGGCCCTGAAACGGTGCACATTCTCTCCTGAGGATTTTGAAAAAAGGATTAAAGCAAAAACTTTCATTCAACGAGGAAAACCCCACTATGTGCCGTTACACTGTGGAATGTCAATGGCAAGAGAAGCATCTGTCTGTCCGCTCACACTTTTTGGTCAGTATCAATTACTTATTAAGTAATTCTGTAAGAGATTAGTTTGTTGGCAATTTGATTTTTACTTTTTTAGTTGATGAAACATTTAAAAAGAAATTGAACTTTTTCATTTGCAAACAGTTAAATGGTTTCAAGTATTCTAGTTATTTATTACATCTTCTAGATTGAGATTAGCAACTACATGGTCAGTGTTATATCTATTTACCAACCCCTCCACTCGGGCAGGATATGTGGTCAGTGTTATTATTGATACTTTCTATGCAATAGGATCTTTGTAATGATTCACTGAGGGCAGTTTAAATGTGCTTCCTGGTCTTTCATTGTTCACTTTGGTGTTCATATATATTTTTCCAGCTTGGCCAATAGGAACTCATGGTTTTGGTTTAAGTTGTTCTGGATTTTTTAGGATAGAAATTTTTTTTAGTCTGTCTGATGGTTTTTGCTGGATGGATTAGAGACTTACCTAAGAGCTGTTTTGTTGGAGATTCTATGGGTGTTTTTTTTTACTTGGACAACCTCATTGGATTTATCTTTATTTGTGACATCTTGTTGAGTTTGTGCTTGCTGAAATTTAGCCTAGTGATCCTGAAAATTTGGCCAATCATTTGGTTCCAGATGGATTAGTTTCTTTACTAGAGCTTTATATTTGTTGTTTTGATTGATTGGATCCACCCTCCAATTATTTTTTTTTCCATGTAGGACTATCTTCCTTGCTTCCTGAAAGTTTATATTCCTCATGTGCTTTACTTGTAATATTTCCTTTTCTTTTTATAGACATCACATGATTTTGAGTAAATCGGATGGTCTTATATAATTATTGCATTATCTATGAGAATTTTCCTTACATCAGAAGATATAAGTTGGTTAGTGCTATTGTTGTGTTTTATAATTAAATGTCATTTTAAGGTGTTATTTTCAGAAAGGTGATTAGTGAGACGAGATAATGTTGTAGTTATATAGTCAATATAAGAATTATTTTCGTTTTTTGGGAGGCCCTCTTGAAATGCACAAATAAATTTATAAACATTGGTTCGGTTTAGGTGCATTTTAGTGCAGTTGGTGTTATTCTTAATGATAAGGTTTCATGTTTTAAATTTAGTGAAATAGATGATAAGTTTAATTTGTTTTTGTTTTTTGATAGGTTTTAATGTGTCTTTTTATAATTTTGCTTATGGCTTGTTTGTCTAAGTTGTAGTTATAGTGCATTTGACTTATAGATTAATTCTGGTAGTGTTATTATTTTTGTTAATGTTTTGAAGATATAGTTTTATTTGTTGATCAACAAGTTTATTAGGAAAATTATTATTAACAAGGGTTTGTTTTATGTTGTTAAGTTCTTTGTAAAATATTATCTTAGATGAGATGCAAAATTCTCAATGAATTAAGTTTTTATAATTGCTATTTTACTATTGGGAGGACATTCACTGTGGTAGTTAATAGGTGGAGTTATCGCTGGTAGGCTTTTTAGATGGATATGTAGTGAATTTGTTATTATTGGTGGATTCAGTAAGTACATCAAGGGAAGGGAGTGTTTTTTTATTAATGTTGAGTTTGGCAGTAAAGTTTAGTATGGAGTTTTTTTTGAGAGTTTATTTAAGTTTGTTAATTTTATCATAGGAGTGGGTTGCAATTAAAATGTCATCTACATAACAGATGTATATCTTGGGTTTAGGTTTGGTTTGGTTTGGTTTCTTTGTTTAATGGCATATCAACCTTTGTAGGTTATTTAATGCCAAAGCCATTCTCCAAGAAGAACAGTAGTGGTGCTATTTAACCCATAGCTGGGAGGATAAGGGGGTTCATACCTTTCCCAAGGGTATTTGCCTGAAAGTGAACGTAATAGCGCGACTGGTGTACGAACTCGCGTACTACGATTCCACAGTCCATTGCTTTAACCATTACACCACGAGGATGACCCCCATCTTGGGTTTAGTTATTGTTTAAAATATTCTGTTTTCGATTTGAGACATGTAGAATTCAGAAATGGTAGGGCCGAGAGGTGACCCCATCAAAATACCATCAATTTGTGTAGAAATGTTGCCAGAGGGATCATAGAATGGGACTTTTGTGGTACAAGTAGGGAGGAATTTTTTGAGAATTTTTGGAAATGAGGGGGTGATAATAGATATTTACTATTATTAATTTTCGGGTTTTGTGAAATCAAATGTTAGTAAACAAGCTTTTTGACATCAAGTGATGCTGTTATGCATTTGTTGGAGGGGTGCTGGAGTTTAGAATTTGTATGAATTCATGTGTTGATTTGATACTGTATTTATTTAGGATATATGGTACTATTATATTGTTGAGGATTTTATATATATATATATATATATATATATATATATATATATATATATAAATCAATAGGTCTGCTAAAGAATTTGGTACTTGTCCCGAAACCTCTCTGACTTGGGCTCACTCCTAGCGAGGGTGACAAGTATTTGTCCAAAAGTGAATGAAATAGCATGACTGGAGTTCAAACTTGCTTATGATTCGGCAGTTCATTGCTTTAACCATTACACCATGAGGATCCTCCCTCCACAAGACAAGTAATATCATCCACGCACAGAAAATATCAAGCCTATCGTGCTCCCCCGCTCCCGGAAAAGGTGTAAATGCTGGGCACACCAGCTTGGAAGAGGAATCTTGTTCTGTCGTTTGTAGTGTGCAGAGGCAGAATGTGTAGAAGTAGCTCAACTGCTGTAAATGGTAGAGGATTCACAAGCACTGTATTTACTACAACCTTTTAAACAGATTTTATCTCTTAGGCTGATGCCTCACCAAACTTAAACATTGGATTGTGTGTGTATATATATATATATATATAAACATATATATACACACACACACACACACATATACACAGTATATATATATATATATATATATATATATATATATATATATATATATAAAAGGATTGTTGTTAGTTTGAGAGAAGTAAATATTTTAAAATGAATAGGATTGCATATGAAATGATAAAGAACAAAAAAGCTACAAACCAATTTCGAAATTATTTACAGAACTATTCATTTTAGTATGTAAAATTTCATTTTTGGTTAGAATTTTAATTTTGTAGAGTTTGGTAATCAATAATACTTAATAATATCTGTTTTTCTAGAATAATATTTCATGATAAACAAAATGTTATATCTTTGGTTTATAAGATGTAAATATTTATGAGGAATAGTATATATTGTGTATAAGTTTTCCGAATATTAATGAGAGAAGAGTTCTCCATATCAGAAAGCAGATGTAAATATAAACAGAACAGACAGAAAATTCAATACTGCTTGGTGACTGTCAGTTTCAACCCTTCTTTGATCTTCAGACAGCCAGCTGTCACTTCTGTCTATTTGTTCTTATATAAAGTTGAATGAAATCACCAGCCAGCTGTCAACACTCACCAGCTGGAACCCAGCTGGAGCCATTCCAAGGCCTTTTGGTATAGGAAGCTCCTGTAGAGTCAAGTGTCTACTCAGTGGATAATTCACTCAAACAGAGTTAGAAAGAGACAAAGATGGTCAGGGAAGAAAAAAAAAAAAAAGAAAAAAGAAAGAAAAAAAGACATTCAATAGAAAAGCACAAAAGCATCTAAGCAATTGTATCAGTGCATTTAGCAGGCCTTCCTAAACAAATAGCCACAAACATTGGCCTTCATTGCTGCCATAGACAGCTGTGCATTTCTGAATGCAGACCCCTGAAGAATTACAAAATATATGCCGAACCACTTACCAAGCTTGCAAAGCGCAAATTGGATCAATTTCAGTGACCATGACAACACAGCCCATTCCTTTCAAGGCTTGGGCGCAACCTTTTCCAACCTGCAAGAGAAAAGGGTTTCACATTGAGAAAAAGAAGAAATGAAGGGTGAGATTAAAAAGGAGAATTCAGTTGAATACAGACTGTTTCTTTAACTTCAGTTAAACAATAGTGTATTGTCATACACACATATAGAGTTATGCAAATTATCAGGGTTTTTTTTGTTATTTTTTAAAGTTTTCAAAGAATGCATGAAACAAAGTCATAGGACAGCCAAGGCAGAGTGAGTAAACTAAGATTTATTTAAGGTTTTATCCTGCTCAACTGGCCAATATTAAGCACTTTGAATTTTTGAAACAAAGATTAAAATGAAAATTGAGACGCAAGTATCCCAGCAGAAGTGAAAGAGTCAAAAAGAAAAATCAATTTTACAGCTGAGACTTCCCATCAATTCAATTACTTTTAATTAACAAAGCCGACATACAGGTGCCTACATTGCCTCTGATTTTTGTCGATTATAAAAAAAAAAACAGACTTACTTCTCCATAACCACAAATCAGGACTTGTTTTCCACCAAACATTACATCTGTAGTTCTTTTCAAGCTAAAAAGAAAAAAAACCCTCAAAGAATAAATAATAAACATTCAAGAAAACCTTCAAAGATTGCAAGACAAAATATGAGGGTGGGCTAAAAAGTTGATATGACATATCTGGAGCTGATAACTTTTGACCAATGGGATCGAAGCACTACAACACTAATGAAAGAAGTGTATGGATCACAAGAGAGACTGTTGAAAAATAAACATCATTTGATCCCATTCCATGAGAATATCTTGGTCAGCCTATGAACTTTTCAGCCAATCTTAAAAGCAAAATCAAATTTTCTACCATTAAGAAAACCTATTCAAGTCTTGAGAGTCTAGTATCAAACCTTTGTATTTTCACTTTCACTCAGAACAAATGACTTGAAAACAATTTTTAATAGCATTAAGAATCTTTTGGAAAATGCAATAAACAAAATCTGCAGTTATTTTCTTATGCAGATTCCCATCTGCCAAGAAAACACAAAGTATCAAGAAACAGGATTGGTTTGGTTCAGTTTGGAGACATATCAACAATTTTAGGTTATTTAATGCCAAATCCTCTTTACATACATTAAATATATATGATTTATAAACACATTTTGTTGATAACATTTTTAAACGAGCCTAAGCTCATTCTTTTGTACACAGTTAAATGGCTCCAAGTATTGCATTGTATCACTAAAAATTCAATTAAACATCAGTCATTTGTTTACACACGGTTAAATGATCAAACAGTTTTAATTCAAGCAAATTGATGTAGCATAAGTTATTTGTTTGCACTCAGTTTAAATGTCAGTTCTGTTGGACCCATATTAGGTGCTACCACTCTGAGCCAGAGTGGAAGTGGGAGCAATGACAATGAAGGGGTACTCTGCATTTCCCAAAGCTCCAGCATTACTGTAGCCTCACCATCAGAGAGTTTAGTGTCATACCCAGGACACTCATAACACTAACACAAAACATATGCTTAATCCAAGAAATTCATCTCAGCTTTGCAATTGCCAATCAAAAGACCAATCTAAATTTCAATGCTGGGGGAAAAAAAAAAAGTTCAAATTTTACATAGTGTGAAAAACTTACGCATCCAAAATGGACTCCCTACAGCTATACAGATTGTCAAATTTTGTCTGAAAGAGAAGAAAAACTTTAAGTTTTTCTTGAACACACACAAAACTATAAAACATTACTTTTCTCATGAATAAAAATCTACTAGGTACTATAGTTAATAAGTTCAAAATACAACAATTAAACATTTCACAGTGTTTATTATGTTGAGATAAATAATAATTTAAAAAAAATTCCCAACTAATCTTTTAAATGAAATTTGTTATTTGACAAAACTCATTTGTTTATTAAGAATCACCCTTTACTCGGTTGGACAAAATATTGTGACGTCATGAAAGGGGATAAGAGTATGAAGTAAGAAAACATCTACTGAACACAAGAGAAGGGGAATTTGTTCGGCAAAAAGCACAAAACTTGAAGTAAAAACGTTGTTGGCTAGTTTTGCGAAGGTGATAAGGCAGACTTGTAATGTGTCATCTTGTAGGCTAACTGTTGAATTGAAGTCTAAATTTATATCTTGTATTTAAAAACTAATCTATGCGTTTTGATTTTAATAACTAACTGAAAAGCAATGATGGACAAATGGAGACCCTCTGAAAGTATTATTCAATTGCAAATTAGACAGGAAATTGCTTTATTCTCTAAGTTCATTGCTCTAATAAAAAAACTATTACTATGAAGCACTGTTTTCCTTGGGTTATATATATTACAATATAATTTTAATATATAAAAAAGAGTAAAATTCAACAAAATGATGGAATGGACAAAAACAGCCTTATGCAACAACATATCATAGATGAGATCTTTTTTCTCTTTAATATGATTTTCTCAATTCCTTCATTAAAATCAGTTCCACACTGGCCGTGGTGATGTGAAGACATGCTGAAAAGTTGGCACCCATTTGGGGTGCATTCTGTGAAGGAGCCGAACGAACCTCTGGTGTTGTCTTTGAAAATGTGAGGTAGAAAAAACAAACATGAGCACCCGGAAAATAACAGAAAATGACCAGGGAGAGAGACATAACAAAGTCTATGTCTGTCTCTCTCATCTTCTGATGGTTTAGTCTCGCTATCTAAAACAGTTGACACACTTCATACACTGTCTCTCTTTTTGGCAACTACCATGGAGGGGTAGTAGCAAATAAACTTTCATATCAAGCACATCAACAGACGGGGATTTGTGTTCGTCTCTTTATCACCATGAGGTTACCACAAGGTCCAACTGAAACCTAAGGGGTAGTGCTACACCCATAGTCAATTTGAGGCTGTGGTATTACAATATCAACAATTGTAAGTAATTCAATGCCACATCCTCTTTATACATATATATTAGATATCTGATTCGTCAACACATTTTGTAGATAACATTCTTAAATGAGCCCTAGCTCTTTGACACAGCTAAATAGTTTCAAGTATTTCTATTAAATACAAATAATTTTATTTACTGTTAATCATATGTTTGCACACATTTAAATGGATATACATATGATTTCTCAGAGAATGATTTGTTGGTAATTTCATTTTTAAATGAGTTAGAATGAATTTGTGTGCACACAAGCATTGCTATTGTTTCTATACAGTTAGATGGTTTCAATTATTGCTATCAAACATTAATAATTCTATTCAGTATTAATCATTGGTTTGTAGACAGTCAAACGGTTACAAATATTGCTATGTTATACCAATATTTCAATTTAGGCGCATAGTTAAAGAGTTTCAAGTATTGCTAATCAACACTAATAATTCTATTAAACATTACTTATTCATTTGCTATGTATCACTGATAATTCTATTAAACATCAGTCATTTGTTTAAACACACTTAAATGATCAAACAGTTCTATTTTTGACAATTCAGTTTAGCCTAAGTCATTTGTCTGCACAGTTTAAATGTCAAACAGTTCTATTTGAGCCATGTATAGGACTGTATCAGGTGTGACCACTCTGGGCCAGAGTGGACATGGGAGTGATGACAATGAAGGGTTACTCCACATTCCCTAAAGCTCCAGGGCTGGAGCATTAGCATCAGATGGTTTAGTGTCATTTTCAGGACACGCACATGGGTGAGGGGTTACACCGTTGCAGAGATGCACTTGAGTATTTTACAGCCCGAGCCAACTGGGCTCTAAAAAAAGAAAGAGGCAACAAAAGACTTAATGCAGGTAGTGTTGGATAATCTCTCAGCAGAAGAAATCATTTTAAAATAAGGATTAAATGTACTGAAGACAAACAGCAGAATTCTTCTCAACCATTGACCATTGTAGTATACCGTTGGATTGTCAGAGGATGGGTGGTTGGTTGCTGGGTAATTTTCTCTTGTTTGTAGATGAACATTAAGTGATCATAGATCAATAACAGCAGCAGCAGACATACTTGAATGTCTGAAAAGTGGGAAGATACATTCCAGTTATTCTGTTGAAAGGACACAAAAAGTTGCTGAATGGCTTTGTTGAAACTGATATAAAGACAAATCGCCTGACCTAATCTGATCTCTAAATGCTTTGTTAGTTTTTCACAGAAATTTTTGTTCATGTTCGGTAGCTTATTGAGATATATATATATATATATATATATATATATATATATATATATATCACACAGGTAAATTATCTATTTTTAAATTCAGAATTTATTTATTACTTTTAAGAATTTAATGAAATGAGCAAAAATGTTAGGATTAGAGAAACCCTATATAATTGCAATTAATCTGATTCAATGAATTTATCAGCAATAAATTTATTGAGAATCATTTTTGTGGTATAAAAAGATGAACCCTTCATTTTACTCTATGTAATACCAGGAGGTGTGCACACAACTACAGCAGTGGTTCCCATCAGGGTTTTTTTTTTTTTTATAATTGACCAACTTGATATTAACCCTATGATTTTGGACAGGCTGATTTAATCAGTGGTTTAGGTAGAGAGTATCAGGACATGAATATAGGTGATGAGTCAACTAAAGGCAACTGTAACATTGTTATTGAGTGGTGCACAAGGGTATGAACACATGAGTTATTGAAAAACCAACCACCAAAAGAAAGGTGAGTTTATAGAATTCAATCTCTCTTCGAGTGCCCTAGCAATAACGTGATACATTTGAACAAACTGTGACCAGTTTTGCAAGGTTATTAATTTAAAGTGTCGCACACTTGAAGTGGGAGTGAGGGTTTCTGTGAACCCCAGTGTGTGTATATATATATATATATATATATATATATATATATATATATATATATATATATTCATGGATCCTGTGATTGAATCTTTTTCACTTTTGACGCCTGGAATGAGAGGAATCAAACATTTGTTGAGGAACAAAACAAAGATATGAGAAGATACTGTCCTTCAAAGAACAAAGAAGCTACCATGTGCACTCCATTTTTTCCAGCTTCTTACAGCCTCAGAGACTAACACTAAAACAAGTTATGCTTTTTATTCCCTAACCAAATCAATAACCATTACCAACATAGCAGTGCACCAGTGACCACATGAACATTTTTATTTTTTTTATTTTACGAAAGAACTAAAAGAGTTGGTTGAGCATTATCATCATGTCTCATGTGCTTTCTTTGCACCTCTTCAAAAGAAACAAGAAAAATACATTTTTGTTTTTGTTGATTATATTTTTAAAGTCAGTCTACTGTTAAGTTGAATACAGTATTGGACAAAAAAAGACATTAAAAAATTTGAATCATTTATTATTGCAGTAAATCTTAATGGAGCCTTAATGGCTTTGACACACAGAGAATAGGAATTTTTTCTTGGATTACTGTAGTCAATGTTCCCTTACTTGAAGCCACTCAAGTCTCAGTAGAATTTGTGGTAATAATAAAAAAAATGGCTCATTTTTTATCACTGATTTTTTTTTTTATATAAAATACTGTATATGCCATCTAGAGGACTTGATAAGAATGATGACCAATAGGGATGTATGGTGAGAGAAAGTCAAAGGAATCTGTGCTGTTGGCATGCTCTAATGATGGCAAGTTGGGTGTGGAATGAAAAACAAAACAAAAACTGCCTAGTATCGTTCTTGTATCTCACATTTATCAATTATTTCATTTGTTAAAATAATTGTTTGAATGTATTAATACAATCAAGTTTGTTTGTCAAGTTAATTAGGAACAAATTATATGCATTCATTTCATAATACTTTTTCCTGGTGCACTAACATCTGAATCATATTGATAAAATTGAATGGCAGCATTAATTGTACATAATTTGTTGTTATAATGATGACAATGAAAAGAATCAGGATGGGGGATGGTTGGTTGGTTGGGTTTTATGGCATATCAACCTTTGTAGGTTATTTAACGCCAAATCCATTTTGATGCAAATAGTCAGTTCTATTTGAAATAATTCAGTTTAGCATGAGTGCACAGTTTGTCAAAAACATTTCTATTTCAAGCTATTTGGTTTATTCAAACAGAGCTAACTCAGTTTAGTATAAGTACAGGTTTTTTTTACACACATTTAAATGTCAAAACAGTTCTATATTAAACAATTCAGTTTAGTGTAAGTACAGTTTAAATGTCAAAAACAATTCCATTTCAAACAATTCAGTTTAGCATAAGCACACAGTTTTAATGTAAGTACAGTTTAATTGTTGAAAACATTTTTATTTCA
Organism: Sepioteuthis lessoniana; assembly: GCA_963585895.1. Lineage (NCBI taxonomy): Eukaryota > Metazoa > Mollusca > Cephalopoda > Myopsida > Loliginidae > Sepioteuthis > Sepioteuthis lessoniana. Next base: position 13,893 of record CAUZXS010005188.1, on the reverse strand, counting down.
AGCTATCCAGTTTAGTCAAACAGTTCTAATTCAAACAATTCAGTTTAGCATAAATATGCTGTTAGTTCTATTTAACCCAGATAGGGCCCTATCAGGTGCTACCATTCTGAGCCAGAGTGGACCACATTCCCCAAAGCTCTAGCCGACTGGGCAATACACAGAGGCAATGTCAATTCAGTTTAGCATAAGTACACAGTTTAGATCTCAAAACAGTTAATTTTTAGCAATTCAGCTTAGCATAAGTATGCAATTTAAATGTCAAAACAGTTCTATTTTAAACAATTCAGCTCAGCATAAATATGCAGTTTAAATGCAAAAAACAGTAAACTCAAGAAACAGCAGTTCAGTTCTATTTAACCCATAGATAGGACCCTTATCAGGTGCAACCACTGCCGGCCAGAGTGGACCTGGGAGTGATGGCAATAAAGGAGTACACCGCATTCCCCAAAGCTCCAGCATTACTGGAACCTCACCATCAGACTGTTTAGCATCATATTCAGGACACTCGTTGTTGGGGGGGGTCTTACCTTTCTGCAGAGAAGCATTTTGCTAAAAGCTTTATTATTAAAAAGGAGATATCAATCATTTAGAATTTGTCAAAATATATTTTCAAAAATAGTTGAATGGGCAGCTGTTGAGGTAAAATGCTTTCATTTTATATCATTGGAAAATTACCTACTTTCAGAAAAAATGATTATCATCTTAACTTATCTCAATTTGGTCAGTGTGGTGGTACAAGAATCTATTTGATTGTAGTATATGCATTTTGCTTTAGGCAGAAGGAGAGGTGGTACAAGCATCTTAATTTCATCCAAGGGAGGGGTGGTACAAGCATCATCCTGAGTGAGTGGAGGTACAAGCATCTTGATTTCATTCAGGGGAGGGGGTGGTACAAGCATCATCCTGACTGAGTGGAGGTACAAGCATCTTGATTTCATTCAGGAGAGGGGTGGTACAAGCATCATCCTGAGTGAGTGGAGGTACAAGCATCATGATTTCATTCAGGGGAGGGGTGGTACAAGCATCATCCTGACTGAGTGGAGGTACAAGCATCTTGATTTCATTCAGGGGAGGGGTGGTACAAGCATCATCCTGACTGAGTGGAGGTACAAGCATCTTGATTTCATTCAGGGGAGGGGTGGTACAAGCATCATCCTGACTGAGTGGAGGTACAAGCATCTTGATTTCATTCAGGGGAGGGGGTGGTACAAGCATCATCCTGACTGAGTGGAGGTACAAGCATCTTGATTTCATTCAGGGGAGGGGTGGTACAAGCATCATCCTGAGTGAGTGGAGGTACAAGCATCTTGATTTCATTCAGGGGAGGGGTGGTACAAGCATCATCCTGACTGAGTGGAGGTACAAGCATCTTGATTTCATTCAGGGGAGGGGGTGGTACAAGCATCATCCTGACTGAGTGGAGGTACAAGCATCTTGATTTCATTCAGGGGAGGGGTGGTACAAGCATCATCCTGACTGAGTGGAGGTACAAGCATCTTGATTTCATTCAGGGGAGGGGTGGTACAAGCATCATCCTGACTGAGTGGAGGTACAAGCATCTTGATTTTATTCAGGGGAGGGGTGGTACAAGCATCATCCTGACTGAGTGGAGGTACAAGCATCTTGATTTCATTCAGGGGAGGGGTGGTACAAGCATCATCCTGAGTGAGTGGAGGTACAAGCATCTTGATTTCATTCAGGGGAGGGGTGGTACAAGCATCATCCTGAGTGAGTGGAGGTACAAGCATCTTGATTTCATTCAGGGGAGGGGGTGGTACAAGCATCATCCTGAGTGAGTGGAGGTACAAGCATCTTGATTTCATTCAGGGGAGGGGTGGTACAAGCATCATCCTGACTGAGTGGAGGTACAAGCATCTTGATTTCATTCAGGGGAGGGGGTGGTACAAGCATCATCCTGACTGAGTGGAGGTACAAGCATCTTGATTTCATTCAGGGGAGGGGTGGTACAAGCATCATCCTGACTGAGTGGAGGTACAAGCATCTTGATTTCATTCAGGGGAGGGGGTGGTACAAGCATCATCCTGACTGAGTGGAGGTACAAGCATCTTGATTTCATTCAGGGGAGGGGTGGTACAAGCATCATCCTGACTGAGTGGAGGTACAAGCATCTTGATTTCATTTAGGGGAGGGGTGGTACAAGCATCATCCTGACTGAGTGGAGGTACAAGCATCTTGATTTCATTCAGGGGAGGGGTGGTACAAGCATCATCCTGACTGAGTGGAGGTACAAGCATCTTGATTTCATTCAGGGGAGGGGGTGGTACAAGCATCATCCTGAGTGAGTGGAGGTACAAGCATCTTGATTTCATTCAGGGGAGGGGTGGTACAAGCATCATCCTGACTGAGTGGAGGTACAAGCATCTTGATTTCATTCAGGGGAGGGGTGGTACAAGCATCATCCTGACTGAGTGGAGGTACAAGCATCTTGATTTCATTTAGGGGAGGGGGTGGTACAAGCATCATCCTGAGTGAGTGGAGGTACAAGCATCTTGATTTCATTTAGGGGAGGGGTGGTACAAGCATCATCCTGAGTGAGTGGAGGTACAAGCATCTTGATTTCATTCAGGGGAGGGGTGGTACAAGCATCATCCTGACTGAGTGGAGGTACAAGCATCTTGATTTCATTCAGGGGAGGGGTGGTACAAGCATCATCCTGAGTGAGTGGAGGTACAAGCATCTTGATTTCATTCAGGGGAGGGGGTGGTACAAGCATCATCCTGACTGAGTGGAGGTACAAGCATCTTGATTTCATTCAGGGGAGGGGTGGTACAAGCATCATCCTGACTGAGTGGAGGTACAAGCATCTTGATTTCATTCAGGGGAGGGGTGGTACAAGCATCATCCTGAGTGAGTGGAGGTACAAGCATCTTGATTTCATTCAGGGGAGGGGTGGTACAAGCATCATCCTGACTGAGTGGAGGTACAAGCATCTTGATTTCATTCAGGGGAGGGGTGGTACAAGCATCATCCTGACTGAGTGGAGGTACAATTTCATTTAGGGGAGCATCATGATAGTTGAAATGACAGAAGAGTTTCTGATGTCAACTTTTGTTTTAACCAAATGACATGTTTATGTTTTTATTTGGATTTATTTCTATAAACAACAATCCATAGAGAATCCTTACAATTCAAGGTAAAAGCAACAAAGTATCATGAAGTACAAAGTCAAAAATAAAAACTGCATCTCAAAAGGAAAAATTAGAACAATCATTTTCATAAAAAGAACTTTTCAAAGTCAAAGTTAAGAATATCTTAAGACAAGAATAATTATGATTGTTTAGTTTATATGACTGTAGTGAACTTGATACCTTAATAACCTGTGCAGCAAAGGATAATAAGAAAAAGGAGTAACAATATCCACTGACTGGATAAAGTAATTAAATAAAATAAATATATATGTATATGTATGAAATGAGACTTAAACTTACTTTAGTAACAGAGTCGTTCACATTCATTGCTGGAACAGTCAATTTCTTTGACTTTGATAATTGATACAGACGATGTACACCTGTGACACTCTCTTCTACAATGCCTTTGATGCTGCTAAACATGGCTGGATACTTTTTCAGCATTAAGTGGGTAGCATCTCCACCATCATCCAAAATCTTGAAAGGAAGAACAAAACTTTTTCTGTCAGATAAAATGTAAAAAAATAAAAATTTTGGATGATGATGTATTTTATCAATCAGTATTTCTGATGAAATTTCTTTGAACATGAATTGTGTTCACAATAGGAGTAAGAATAATTTTAAAATTTGACGTTTAAATTACCAGGGTGGGGAAAAAATATTGACTCCTATTTTGTAAATTACATTATCCCTTTTTTTTGTCAATCTACAATGGCAAGAATTTACTACATGTTGAGAGTTTGGTTTCTTTGATTAATGGCATACCAATCTTCTTGGGTTAATCAATTCAAAAGCCATCCTCGTAGAATGGTAGTGGTGATATTTAACATATAGCTGGGAAGATAAAGGGCTTCATACCTTTCCCAAGGGCATTAGTCTAAAAGGGAAAGTTATAACTAGAATTCAAACTCAATGATATCTCAGTCCAACACTTTAACTATTACACAATGCGGATGCCCCCCTCTTAAACAATTACACAAAAAAATGTTGTACAATGAATGCAATTCCCTAGATTCTTGGCACAAAATAACCCTAGAGAGGTGGACATGCTGTTAAAAGTTTTCAATTGTTGCCCTTTTACTAAATGAGACAAAACAAGGAAAAATTCTTGCCAGCACTAAGTTATGATCAGTTCCAGATATGGAAGAAACAATTTTCATTCCAATTAGTATGTTATTTAGCAAAAAAAAAAAAAAAATAGACTATTTTCTGAACAATTTTTAAGATTGTTTGGAAAGAAAGACTGTCTTTTTATTTTTTGGAATAGCAAGATGGATCATTAGATTTGGAGGGAAAGATTTTCACTCCCATTACTGCATCTTAAAGAACTGTTTTGTTCATAGAGAAACATGACAGTTTTATTTTTAATAGCTTTCCAATCATTTATAGATCAAATGCATTGCTGGTTATAAACAGGAAATTATATTAAACGCTGATTATTTAATCAATACAAAAAAAAGCCTTTTGTTACAGGAAATGAAGATAAACCTGAAGTGGAATAATGGCAAGTTAGCTTAAGAAACTTTATATCTGTAATAAATTTGAGTCTCCCAAGGTGACCCATACATGTAGCCTTGTGCCAGAAAGAGTAAATGCTAATAAAGAAGAAGATATTCTTGCAACCTTCTTCAAAAGCTAGAGTTCAGTGAAAGAAGCTAGTAAAGCATTTGCCATGACTAATAGGTCAGTTTTAACCAATGCAAAACTTCTCAGGAATGGGGGGGGTGCATATAAATGCCAAATGTACAAACCATGTTTGGTTGCCAATGTTCATTGTTGATGCATTTATCAATGCTCCACCAGAAGTCTTCTTCGTTCTCCCCTTTCCAAGCAAAAATCGGGTAACCACCTTCAGCCAATGCAGCAGCAACTTCATTCTGAAATGGAAAGACAGCACAATAAATAGAAACTGATCAACATTTACAATAGAAACAATTTTTAGCATCAAATCAGATTAGATCATTAAAATTTTAAGTCAAAAACATTAAATAGAGCACAAAATTTAACTTTTGTTAGAAGGGAAATTATTAGCACTTGTAGTGCAATGGTTATTGACATAATAAATGAACATGGTGAGCAGAGTTCAAATCCTGGATGAGGCTGTTTGATTTCATATAGTTAATACTTTGGGGAAGTTATGAATCCATCTATTCTCTCTTCAGCTATGGGTAAATAGTAGGGCAGACTGAGCTCTTTAACCTTGGCATGGCAACCAATCTAGGAGAAGGAAAACTAACTTCAAACTGTTAAACTGTTTAAAAATTGACTTTGTGTTGCATCCTGCTTGAGTGGAGGGATTGGTAAATACTTACAGAGAATAATTATAATAAGCATTGCCAAAAAGTGAATGCATCAACATTAATAAGTCAGAGTCTTTTGATTGCCTCATCTTAAATGGAAATAAAAAGTATTATTCTACGACTTAAAGAATTGTCTAATAAAAGTCACTAAATGTTGAATGAACAGCTATGTCCACTGGCCACTTTATAATTACTGAGCATTAGTGGACTCTTATTTCAAGTTACTAGCCACTAATGAACTGGCCCAAGTTGACCATTGACCATAATTTATGCCAATAACCACTTAGTAACTACTTTTTAAGAATTGCCCTTTAGATGAGAAACCAACAACCACTTAGTAGTTGTTCATTTACGATAACAGAAAATGTACCCATGGGTCATTTGTTAATTAGTATCAGGCGTTTGTAAATTTAGAGTTTGACTGACCATACTGGTTAGTATATCAGAGCATTCTAAAGACAGTATCTATACTCACCAATAATTTTGTCACTGAATACTTTGATAATGAAGACCAGACTGGTCACTGAGTGCCCATTTAGCATTTGGCAATTTTTCAGGATAGAGATTATCACACAGCTGAACCATATACCATTGATTGTTAAATGGCAAAATGCCCAGACCCACAGCAAATAGAATAAGTGTTGATTGACCGTTTGGCCAATGGATTAGATCAAACTTTCCAGATTACATATGATGACCCACATAAGTTTTTCTTTTCTTTTTTTTTTTTACTTGAAACTATGAACATTTTAATTGTCCTTTTCTTCTTTATTTGGTGGTCACTTTCTTTGTACTAACGAAGAAAACTGCTTCATTTTTTGAAGAAAATAAAGAGTAATTTTTTAATATTCATCAATATATAATACTTTTGATTATTAATATCAAAGAGGATTCATTAAAAAGATGTTTCCTACAAAGCATGAAGATGAGAAGAGATACTGGTCAAGCTTCTCTAACAATAATTACTTCCCAAGAAATACTAAAAGACCAACAGTATCATATTAAGCTATTGAATACAAACTGCATAATTATTCAAAGATATTAAATTGTACAAAATATTTCTTATTCACTTCAAATGAAAACTTATGATCATTCTATCACTTGTTATAAAAGTTTCTACAAAAAATACTGATGTTCACAAAACTTGCTTTCATACTGTAACAATACAGTACCAAATAGAATATGGTGTAATTTTATTCCTCCTAGGTTTTGATTAGACCCTGTGGTAACCTCTTCGAGATAAAAAGCATATCAGCACAAAATGACTGTGGGTTTGCTTGATACAAAATTTTATCACTAAGAGTAATTTTAGCAGTAGGCAAAGAAAGAAATAGTGTGAGAAATATGTGTTAGCTGATTAGAGTACAGATACAATAAACAGTGAAGACAGAAAATTCAGAGAGAGAGACTTTGTCATTATGTTTCTCACACTGGTCATTTCTGTTTATGCACAGTTCCTGCTCCCTAAAAACTTTAATTATTTCATTATATTAGATTGAATACACAAAAAATGTCTTAATATAACCGTGTATATAATTTCCTGGCACATTATCATCATAACAGAAGTTCACAGAATAAAATATTGTGTCTTTTGGGATGAAAAAATAGAGAATAGAACAATTCTCATGTAAAGAAAATGGTAGGTAAAAAAAAGACAAAACTGGTTTTAATATCACAGTTGGTTATATTTATTGTTAATCCTTAGATATATAGATTTACCTAAACCCTCTGCCATGCAAAAGATGTGACACAAGGTCAGTTTCTAAACACAGTTTAACAGGTTAAAGTTTTTCATCTCCTAGAGCGGTTACTATACCAAAGTTAGAATGTCCCATCTGCCCAAGTATTTACCCATAGTTAGAGGGAGAATATTTGGATGCATATCTTTCTACAAAGTTATTAACATTATGGGAAATGCAAACAGCCTCAGCCAGGTTTAAAATCTGTTTGCTTTGTCCATTTCTTACAATGTTAAGCGTAACACCACAACTACCTTGTTAGACTTATGTAAGGCAACATTTGATATTTGTCAGTGTGTGCAACACTATCTTCATTTCTCAATAAAGAATAATTTGTATTTTCATAAAATCTAAAAAACATACAAAGAGGAAAAAAAATCGAATAGTAATCTCTTAATAGAATGAACACTTTCTTCCAAGATAAAAACTAGAGAAGAATTAAGAGCATCAGATTTATCAACATCTACATGTCTGCTCATATACGATTTCTTCTAAATTTTCAATACAAAAACAGTTATTAATAAGGATTTATAACTTGCCCACATGGTAGATTTTCAAAGAAAGATTCAGAGTGAAAAAAAAGTCTAAAACCTCAAATGTTTTTTTTGTCTTCACTTGAGAAAATGAGCAGATCTGATTGAGATCCAATCAATATTAGAACAGGAAAATGAATCCAAGAACAATCATTTCCAGATGATCAATTAAAACTGAAAGTTTTGATCTTTGGCCAAAATCAAAAGCCTTTAATTAAATGAAAACAAAAGTAAATAAAAACCATGAAAACTTCCACAGCAATATCTGTTTGATCTTAAAAACAATTGGATGGAAACTTGCTTATAACTCATAGCCCAAAGAAATGTTGCCAGGAATAAGAGTTTATTATGTCCAAGTACCTGAATTTCAATAATGCACCAAAGAAAATCTTAAAATATAGGATAAAGATAAAGATTCAGTTTAAAACTAAAGAAAAAAAGTACATACATGAACCAAAGAGAAAAATATTTTTTCAGAAATGCATGAAAAAAAAAAATCTTTAATTTAAAAAAATGTTTTTTTGGTTAAAACTCTAAAATAAACATTAAACATTGTAGACAGTTGATTGTTTCAACAACAATAGAGTTCTTTACCAATGAACAATAAAAGTGTAGCAATAAATTTTTATGCTGCAGAAAAGTAAATTGTTGTTGAAATAATCAAGTGTATAATTAAGTTTTATTATATTACTTGTAAAATGTGACTAACAAATAAAATAATGAAAGTATCTCAGCCATTAATGCAACCCCACCCATTAGAGTCAGGTTATTAAGCCGAGAAACATTTTTTTTTCCTTCTTTATTAAGACATTCCAAAAGGCAGAATTTCAGTGAAGAAAACCAAAATGTCATATAGGTTTTGTTTTTTTCTCCTGTCAAAGGTGATGGTGAAAAAGAAACCCAGATATATCTCAAACACACAATAACCTTAATCATGGACACCTTGATTCATGTTATGGTTATAAAGCTATGAAGGAAGCGTGTTTGATCTTCACAAAGCATCCCTTCTCACAAACAAAAAAAAAATGAATGTCTTATGAAAAAGGTTAACATCATTTAGAAATAGATTAACACCTGAACAATGATAATTGTTTTTCCCTTTTTTTATACATCATAATAAACTGAATTCGTTTCCTCATTTGGGCTGAATGAAGAACATCTTCAAAAGACACACACACAAAAATCCCCCCCAAACAGTTTTCTATAGTAATATAATGCATGCAGGAAGAAGCAAAATTACTTTTGACATTTACATTAAAAATCAAAGTTGGATTGAAAGGCTAAAATCCTGCCCCATCGAAAAAGAAAAAAAAAAAAACTAACACAGGTTTGCAAAAGTTTAAATAAAACCTACAATTTATTCTTACTGAAACTCCAAAGGAACAATGAAAAAAAGTTACCTTGAGTAGATGATAAAAGAAAAACTAAATCTGCATATTCTTCATTGTGTGTTTTTTGAAAGCAGTTAGAAAAAAAGCAAGAGGAAAAATATAAAAGGCAAAATCCGAGCAATTTCCTTATTATATTGAAAAACTTTTTGATGATTTGGCCAACACTACAGAACTGACAGCAGAAACAAACCTCCCACAACAACCTTTCTATTCTCTTTTTCTGCGCCAACAAATATTGAATGCCAGCACAAAAAAATAATGAAGATGAATCCAAGGTCATCACATGCACACATGCATGCATATTTTTTTTTTTTTTCTTGGCAGAACTCTGAAAATGAAGCTTAAAAGAATATTTAAATCTTTACATTACAAAGCTAATTATTTCTGAATTTAAAACCTAAGACCATGAAAAAACAAAAAAACCTGATCACAGCAGTGTCAAGGAGTGGTACAAATGAAAGATAATTTTTATTGCAAAAAAATGTTCAAGAAGAAAAAAAAACAAAGGGATTCTGTCAAATTGATAAGCACATAAGCAAAATAAAAGTTATATGTAGTGTGATAGGTAAATTGCTATCATTATAATTCTTAATTAGATACATGAACCAAATTTCTTTCAAGTTTTGTTTATTGTACAGAAAAGTAAAGTCATTTGGGTCCGTTTGAAAAAAGCAGACTGATAATAAATTTCACTCCTCCAAAAATTTCAAATGTTATGCTGTACTGTTTGGAATAAATGCTGGAAAATTCAATAATTTATTAGTAGCAAAGTTAAGGCGTAGATAAATATTAGTATGTGTAATATACATGTTTGTTTGTAAAACAAACATATACATATATACACACACACACATTTACATAAAGGCACACACACATAGATATATAAATATATATATATATATGCATAATTATATATATATATATATACACACAAACACACACACCCAAGTATATAAACACATACGCATATAAATATATGCAAATTTCATTAAAAATAATAGACATTTTATGTCTACATATTTTCTTTTGGATCCGTTCGAATTCCCGTATTACTTTTATTGTATTCTGGGGGAATTGATTTATGTATTGTCCATAGTTGCATGTATCCCTAGTACTTTCTGCCCGACTTTGGGCCATCATCAGGGGAGGATCTACTACAAAAGTGATGTAACTTTTGTTTTAGCATATTACAACTGTGTAAGTACGTCTTTGCCGTTGAAGGTTGTGGCGTTTGTTTTTGAATGTGATTCTATATTTAGTGCCAGTAGCTAAAGACATTTAAGTACATTAGCACTGGTTTGAAAATTAATTCTATTAAGTGTTGGCTGTAGGTTTCTGATATGTAATGCTTCGAGAATCTGAAGTTTTTGTTTATTATTTTGATGTTCTAATATTGTTGTGTTGTCGGTGAGAATTTTCCGTAGCTGTGTCGTTGGGCATGAATGTTTTTTTAAATGCTGAGCTATTGAACTTGTGTCTGAAAGGTGCATTGTCAGTCTCCTCGACAGGGTAGTTGAGGTTAAACCAACATATATATTATTATTATCAGAGATACAATCTCCTAAAGGACATTTAAATTTATATATAACGTTGGTTTTTTGCAAAACTCCAATCGAGGGAGAGGAATTATTTCTAATGACTAGATTCGAGGTTTTAAACTTATTATAATATATAACGAGTTTGATTTTTTTATTAGGATCAGTGGGGAGTATGTTTTTGTGTATCAATGTTTTCAAGATTTTTTCATCGGATTTGTAATTGTAGTGCATTTGGTTACGATAAAAGAGTTTGATATATGTTTGTTGGCTGGATGGAGTAGTACACTGTTCATTTTGTTGGTTAACATTTTTGATCATACGTTTAATTTGTTCATCAACAATATAGTTAGGAAACCCATTGTTGATGAGAGCCTGTTTTATGTTTTCTACCTCTTTATAAAATATTGTTTTGGAGGAGGAGATTAGTTTGGCACGGGATATTAGATTATGAATAATTGCTTTTTTATATCTGAAGGGGCATTCACTTTTAAAGTGGAGGGTGCAGGAGTTGTTACTAGAGGGTTTTTTGTAAGTGGAGGTAGTGAAGTTATTATTGTTGTTAGCATCAATAAGAACATCTAAAAAGGAAATTTTATTGTTTTTGTTTATTTCATGAGTAAAGTTAAGGACTGAATTGTTTTGGAAGGTGTCTTGTAGTATGTTGATTTCGTTAATATTATTAGTAAGAATAAGGATGTCATCAACATATCTTAGGTATATTGGAGGTTTTTTTGTGCTATTAAAAATTCTATTTTCGAGATCGGACATGTAGAAATTACTGAAAATTGGGCCTAGGACAGACCCCATAGATACGCCATCAGTCTGAACGTAAATATTTCCAAGATGGTCATAAAATGGAACTTCAGTAGTACATGTTAAGAGTAGTTTTCGAAGTATATTAGAGTTGATTTTAAGAGGAGGAAGAGATGGGTTATTATAAATATTATTTATAATAATATCAATTGTTTCATTAACAGGTACATTAGTAAATAAATTTTCTACATCGAGTGAGGCTAATATACCATTATTGGGTTTAATTGTATGAAGAACTTGAATTAATTCATGTGTAGATTTTATGTTGTATTTGCTAGGTAAGTATGGTGAAATAAGCTGTTTTATTGTTTTTGTGAGTTGATAAATTGGTGTAGGTATTTGTGATATAATAGGGCGTAGAGGATGATTAGGTTTATGTATCTTTACGGTCCCGTAAAGATAGCCGGGTTTATAATCGCCAATTATTTTGGGTAGTTTTATGCTATTAAGTTCGGCATTATTAGCAGTGATTAGTTTATTAATTTTTGATTTTAGTAGGTTGGTGGGATTCTTATTTAATTTTTTGAATTTTGTGTGGTCATCGAGGATATTTTGTAGTTTTGAATGGTAATCTGTTTTATTGAGTACTACAAACATGTTTGTTTTATCAGCTTTTTTTATGGTGATGTTAGGGTGGTTGCGTAATTCTTTAGCAGCAGATTTTAGTTGATGTGTTAATAATGTAGGTTGTTTTTTATTGTATCTATTTTTGATGGCTTCAGCCTTAAGGAGATCACGGAATTCGGGTTTGACTGAGATTACCTTATTATCCCGGAGTTTTAAAATGTTTTGGTATAAAATTTCAATTTCTGTATTCTTGTTGATGCTGGTATATCCTTGGAATAAATGGCAGTTGGGTCCTAAGTTGAGGAAATCTTTTTGTTGTGGAGTTAAATTACAGTCCGAGAGATTGATAAATTTGTCAATATTATTAGGAATAAGTAGATGTCCTTTGTAGAGATTGTTTAGCTTTTTTTGAAGTGTAAGTTTGTGGTCGTAATCACTTTTGTTAATGATTACGGAAAGTCTGTTATCTAGTTCGTGGAGTTGTGCAGGTGTAATAGAGCTTTCAAGTTTGTCTCGTATTTTCTATTACACCTGCACAACTCCACGAACTAGATAACAGACTTTCCGTAATCATTAACAAAAGTGATTACGACCACAAACTTACACTTCAAAAAAAGCTAAACAATCTCTACAAAGGACATCTACTTATTCCTAATAATATTGACAAATTTATCAATCTCTCGGACTGTAATTTAACTCCACAACAAAAAGATTTCCTCAACTTAGGACCCAACTGCCATTTATTCCAAGGATATACCAGCATCAACAAGAATACAGAAATTGAAATTTTATACCAAAACATTTTAAAACTCCGGGATAATAAGGTAATCTCAGTCAAACCCGAATTCCGTGATCTCCTTAAGGCTGAAGCCATCAAAAATAGATACAATAAAAAACAACCTACATTATTAACACATCAACTAAAATCTGCTGCTAAAGAATTACGCAACCACCCTAACATCACCATAAAAAAAGCTGATAAAACAAACATGTTTGTAGTACTCAATAAAACAGATTACCATTCAAAACTACAAAATATCCTCGATGACCACACAAAATTCAAAAAATTAAATAAGAATCCCACCAACCTACTAAAATCAAAAATTAATAAACTAATCACTGCTAATAATGCCGAACTTAATAGCATAAAACTACCCAAAATAATTGGCGATTATAAACCCGGCTATCTTTACGGGACCGTAAAGATACATAAACCTAATCATCCTCTACGCCCTATTATATCACAAATACCTACACCAATTTATCAACTCACAAAAACAATAAAACAGCTTATTTCACCATACTTACCTAGCAAATACAACATAAAATCTACACATGAATTAATTCAAGTTCTTCATACAATTAAACCCAATAATGGTATATTAGCCTCACTCGATGTAGAAAATTTATTTACTAATGTACCTGTTAATGAAACAATTGATATTATTATAAATAATATTTATAATAACCCATCTCTTCCTCCTCTTAAAATCAACTCTAATATACTTCGAAAACTACTCTTAACATGTACTACTGAAGTTCCATTTTATGACCATCTTGGAAATATTTACGTTCAGACTGATGGCGTATCTATGGGGTCTGTCCTAGGCCCAATTTTCAGTAATTTCTACATGTCCGATCTCGAAAATAGAATTTTTAATAGCACAAAAAAACCTCCAATATACCTAAGATATGTTGATGACATCCTTATTCTTACTAATAATATTAACGAAATCAACATACTACAAGACACCTTCCAAAACAATTCAGTCCTTAACTTTACTCATGAAATAAACAAAAACAATAAAATTTCCTTTTTAGATGTTCTTATTGATGCTAACAACAATAATAACTTCACTACCT
>CAUZXS010005187.1:0-122500 GCA_963585895.1 Sepioteuthis lessoniana | reverse complement strand
TCGATGTCCTTTTCGGTTGATTCGACGCTGCTTCCTAGGTAAGTGAATTTGTCTACTAGTTTAAGAGGGGTTCCTTCTAGAGTGGAGATGTCCCCCGTTTGATTATAGCACATATATTCCGTTTTGTGTGCATTAATATAGAGGCCTATGCCTGCGGCTGCTCGTTCTAAACTATGCAGTAGTGTTTCGGCTTGGTCAGGTGTATTTGCCTGTATCGCTATATCATCGGCGTAGTCAGCGTCGGTAATTGTTTTTGCGGGGTACCTTCTGCTTCTTTTCTTCGTCAGCTCGAAGCCATTCTCTCTGACTTTGTCAATCGATGTTCTAAGTACGTAGTCTAGACAAATGATAAAGAGGTACGGAGCCAGCATGTTCCCTTGTAGTACTCCTGCTACAATGCCGAAGTATTCTGTGTCTCCATCTGGTGATCGTACTTTTACTTTGGTGTTTCTATAGAGAATCGTTATTGCTGCTACGGTTTCTTTAGGTATGCCGTATGCTAGTAGGATTTGTTCCATCTTTCCTCTGTGAATGGAATCAAAGGCCATATATGATTTGCAAACACATTTTGTAGATAACATTCTTAAATAAGCCTGAGCTCTTATTTTCAAGAAATTAAATGGTTTCAATTATTGCTGCATAACAGTCACAATTTAACATCAGTTATTTGTTTGCACACACAGTTTGTTCTATTTATGCCATAGATAGGACCCTATGAGGTGCTACCACTCTGACCCAGAGTGGACCAGGGAGAAATGGCAATGATGGGGTACTCCATATTCCCCAAATCTCCAAGGCTGGAGCCTCGCCATCAGATTTCTAATATCATATCTAGGATACTCATTTGGAGGGTGGGGGTCTTACCCCTCAGCAGAGATGCAGTCAGTGCATTCTACAACCCCAGCCAACTGGACTTAAAAAACAAATATTTGAGTTCCTTGAGTAGGAATTTTTTTTAATAACCTTAAAAAAATATATTAATTATTATTTGTTGAAATTAGTGCTCTAACATACAATCACATCAAGTGTCATGTGGTTAAAGGGGGCTTGTGGAAGATGGGATCAAATAAAAAAAAAAAACTTTGGCTTAAATTAAAACAAGAAAATCTTATTGTCACAAAAGTCAAGAATAAAGCCAAGACAGCATTCTTTTTCATTAAGTTGCTGACAGCACTACCAGCCTAAACCAGGTGATGTCTGAAGAAAAAAAGGGAGACACTTGTTTTTATTGTGTAACCACCTTTATAATGAGATGTTTGGCAATGAAAGTACAATACTACAGTCAAAGAAGAAATATTTCATTTGTACGAGGAATTTACCAGGATAGCTAACTCAAGAAACATGAAAAGAATTTATTCACTTAATAGTACAATTTAAAGAGAAATCAATGAGAAGTCTAAGTAAGAATGCTGCAGTGGAAAATAAACAAGTCATTCTTGAGAATGCTAAGGAAGATCATTAATCCTTATTGCAGTGGTCTAAAAATAGAAAAATTTATGGCTACAAAAATTTATGGCTGCAAAAAAAAAAAAAAAAAAAAAAAAAAAAAAAAAAAATCTCAAAACAAACATTCTCTAAAATATAATCTAAAATATAATACAAAGACAAGGATATGAAAATTTGGGAGAAAAACTAGGTACTGTAAATACTTGTGTATCATGTGAATTTCTGAGGCTTAAATTTTGGCATAAAATTAGAGGGTCACTTTGCATATTTCAATAGTTGAATGAAGTAAGGCTTACATCTCAGAAAGTTGCATCATATGTGAGTATATACAGTAATAAAAAGAAATAAAGAAAAAAAAAACTTCTTGTTCCATATTAGCTGTTACATTTGCATATAAATTTCATATATAACTGTAACAATTATTATAGAATAGAGGTAGTATTTTACAAATTATATTCTGTCTTGAACTGGTAAAATCAAAATGCAAAAGTACAGAAATTCATATGATGCCTTGTTGGTAGGGCTGAGAGTATACTGACTGTATCTCCTACAGACCTCCTGCCCCAAAAATGAGGTGTCCTGGTATGACACTAAACTACATCTGATAGTGAGGCTCCAGTTCTGGAGTTCTAGAGAATGTGGAGTACTACTTCATTGTCATTACTCCCAAATCCACAGTTTAAAAATCATTAGTATTAGAAAGGAATATTTACTACTATAAAACTAAATACTCTTGGGAAAGGTATGAATCCAATTATTCTCCCTCCAGCTATGGGTAAATACTAGGACAGACTGGGTTCTTCAGCCTTGGTGAGGCAACTAGTCTAAGAGAAGGAAAACTCTGAATTCAAACCTGTTAAACTTTGCTTAAAAAGTGACCTTGGGTCATATCCTGCCCGAGCAAAGGGGTTGGTAAATATGATACTATATAACTAAATTATCTGTATTAATGGTTTGGTTGGATTGGTTTTTATGGCATATTAACCATTGTAGGTTATTTAATGGCATATCCTCTTTATACACATTAAATATATATGTAATTTGTAAACACATTTTGTAGATAACATTCTTAAATGAGCCTGAGCTCTTTTTGCACACATAAATGGTTTCAAGTATTGCTATATAAGTCACAATTTATTATCAGTCATTTGTTTGCACACAGTTTATTTTATTTAACCCAGAGATAAGACCTTATCAGGTGCTACCACTCCGGGTCAGAGTGGACCTGGGAGCAATGGCAATGAAGGAGTACTCCATATTCCCAAATCTCTAAGACTGGAGCCTTACCATCAGATTTTTAATGTCATATCCAGGACATTCATCATTCTTAGCCCTCTGCAGAAATGCAATCTGTGTATTCTACAGCCCCAGTCAATTGGGCTTGTTTGAAAATTAGTTTTACTAGATAATGATACTTGATATTATATATGCATGTGCAAAGAACCCTTAGGAAACTACACAAAAAGAGTAAATATAAACGAAGAATGAATGCAATTCCCTAACCTCTACACATAAAATAATCCCAGATGGATTAAAATGTTAAAACCAACCAACCAACCAAATTTCATATTCTAACTGTAATAATTATTATGCAACACAAGTAGTATTTTCAAAATGTAATTAAACTTTTCATTATTCTAAAAATATTTACTGTCTTGTACTTGTAGAATTAGAATGCAAAAAATATGAAAATTCAAAAGTTTAAAGAAGTAGGTAATAGATATTCTTAAAAATGTTATTAGATGTAAATTCAATTATTTTAAAAATAGATTTTGTTTCATTATCAAGAGTGACAAGTTTCAATTTTACTAATTATTTTTCATTATCAATTTCCAATTTCAATACTAAACTTCCAACTAAGACAAAAGGCCTTTTTTTTTTTTTTCTTTGCAGTCATCAATCTTGTATCTATAAAAAACCACGATATCCATTTAGATCAATTTTAACAGAACAAGTAGAAAATTAAGATTAATAAGAATGAAATAATCAAGCAGTTTTAAAAAAATAGATAAAAAACAGAACAGAGGGGGATTAAAATTTTGAAAGGTTGTCTCATGATCTATATCTTCCAAAACCTTATATATTTTTTTAATAATATGGTTGTAGCAGTCGTATCGATACTGCTGTATGGATGCACTACATAGACGCTAACTAAATGGCTGGAGAAGAGGCTAGATGGCAATTACACAAGAATGCTGCGAGCAATATTGAACAAGTCCTGGCAGCAACACCCCACAAGGCACTAACTATATGGCCACCTGCCTCCCATCACAAAAACTATCCAAGTTAGATGAACCAGACATGCAGGACACTGCTGGAGAAGCAGGGACGAGCTCATAAGTGATGTACTCCTATGGACCCCCACATACGGCCAATCAAAAGCAGGACGACCAGCTTGAACATACATTCAGCAGCTATGTGATGATACGGGATGTAGCCCTGAAGACCTGCCAGAGGGGATGAATGATAGGGAGAAGTGGCGAGAGAGGGTCAGGGATATCCGTGCTAATGGCACGACATGATGATGATGACATAAAATTCATAGTGGAAATTTCCTGAAGGAAAGGACTTCCACACAAAGCTGAGATGTAAAACATGCTCTTTGCATATGTATTTTCAGGATGAGAAAAACAGGTGTCCTGTGTATGATACCTACTGCATCTAGTGGTGAGACTCTAGTTCTGGACCCAGGGAAATGTAAAGTAATCTCTTTGTCATTACTCCCAGGTCCACACTAGGAGGTAGTGTCTGTTTAGATCACATCTATAAATTAATGTTTAAAAAGATGTTCACGAAAATGTTTAAATAAATGTTTAAGATAATATTTAAAATGATTTTAAACTACATAAATTGGCTTTTAAAACATTGATATTTCAACTAAGTATGAAATTATTTGGTTGTGTTTTATGACATATCAACCCTTAAAGGCTATTTAATGCCATATATATATTTTTTTTAAATATCCAGTCAGTGTCCAAAGACAGTGGGTGTGGATTATTCTTTACATAGAATATATGAGGAAAATCATAAATCTATGAGAGTGCTCAATGTATGGCTATTGTTAGTTCCCTATTTATTCACTGGGGTATAACAAAATTCACATTCAGAGCATATATAGTACAATTTGATGGAGACTCAAACTCGGTTAAGTCGTATATAAACACAAGGTCTTCAGAGGATGATCTTATTTGTAGAAATATTTTCCAACATTACACATTTCGGTTTTTAGACCTTCATCAGGATGAGTAAGCTACTAAATGAAACAAAAAAGATGAAAAAGTTTTTTAAAATTCCACTTCTGCTGGTAGCGCTCTGTTTCAAATTTGGCTGATGCAACTAGCATTCCAAAATTTATCAAAAAATCCAATTCATATTAGTCTATCTATTATTAACATTCCATGATATATCAGTTTTTATCAGTGTTGATCTTCTTTTTATCTCTCTTTCTCTGTTCAATTATCTGTTTATCTATCTATCACCTCATATCTGTTAATCTATCTTGCAAATTGTATATAAATGATCAAGCTAAATTATTTCATATAAGGGATTTTGTTGTAAAAAAAAAAAAAAAAAAAAAATTAATAAAAACACCAATCATTTAGTAACTTACACACCCTGATGAAGGTCTAAAAAACCGAAACCATTAACATAGGTAAATATTTCTACAAATAAAATCATCCTTTGAAGACCTTGTTTTTTTCTTTATACACTTTTATCCTGTCAGATTTATTTCCAGTTTTTCCCCAGATATATCAAATATATATGATTTGTAAATGAATAATTTCTAGGTAACATTTTTAACAAGCCAGAGCTCATTTGTTTGCACACAGTTACTTGGTTTCAAGTATTGAAAGTTAACACTAATAATTCTATTCAACATTATTCATTTGTTTGCACACATTTGAATGGTTTCCAGCATAGTAAATGATTGAATAGTTCTATCTGACTCATAGATGGGACCCGAACAGGTACTACCACTCCGAGTCAAAGTAGACATTGGAGTAATGGCAATGAAGTACTCCACATTCCTTTAAGTTCCAGGACTGGAGCCTCACCATGAAACAGTTTTGTGTCATATCCAGGAAACTCATTGGAAGGAGTGGTAATTTACTAAGCTTTTTGCTTAGATATAACACAAGGCTGTATGAATGGGGCACCCAATGAGAATCGAACTCACTCGTGCAGGTTTGCTAGTCTACCATTACACCACCTGAGGTGCCCACTCATTGGAAGGAGTGTCTTACTACTCTGTACAGATACAGTTGGCATATTCTACAGCTCCAGCCAACTGGGCTCTAAATATGAAGTGTTTACCTGTTTAAGATGATTATGAAGGTACATTTTTGCACAGTATATAATTAGAGACAATAATTGTCCAGCTTTGGCATAAAATATTGCCCAGTCAATTAGACTTATATCTCCTGTAGTGGAGTAAGAATCCCCCCACTAAACTGCATCTCATAGAGAGTGTGGAATACTCCTTCCTTACCATTACTTCCAGGTCCATTCTGACCCAAAATGGTAGTACCTGTTATCTATGGGCCAAATAGATCTGTTCAAAAAATTATTTGTATTAGATAAGAATACTTGATGTCATACAAACATGTGCAAAAAAATTCTTAACGGCACAAAAAATGTAAATATAAATTTACAATGAATGCAATTCCTTAACCTCTAGGCATAAAATAACCCAAGACAGGTTGACATGCCATTGAAATCAATCAATTATTTAGCATAGAATAAACCAACAAGAGTTGATGTGCTGTAAAACCAATCAACAAACAGAAAAAAAAATGGAGGTAAAAAACATAATTAATTCTAAGAATTTTATGGCAATTTCATTTTGGAAAATTTAAACTTACTATAGCACAAGCACACAGAAAAAGGACAACAATAAAAAAAAATTGGGTTAGATTATATGAAATCTATTTTTACACTACTGATAATTTTAAGGATTTTCCCATGCCTACAAGAAGAAAAAAGAAAAAAAACAAGCCTTTAATAATATTCATGAACAATTGATAGGATCTCATAACTACAATGAAGTAGAAAATCAATTCCATCCATTCACAGTTGCTATTCAGAAAAACCAGTGGCCATATAAAAAATGCTTTTAATAACATTCAATAATAGGAGGCAACAACATCATTAAGCCATGTTGATAGCACAGATACCCTTGACACTCTCTTCCCATCCTTCCCTATTCACCATCCCTCTTGATAAATCCTCTAGACAGTACCCAGTGTCTGCACACTAAGTTTTTGGCTGGTCAGCCCACACTAATGTGTTTATATGTAGGAGTCCACCAAAGAATTTTGCTTATGAGTCCATTTTTACTTTCCCAGTAATGGCCAGCAGGTCTTGCTCGTCTTACTAGGATAGTTTGTGAGATGGGAGGTAAATGGCCATCATCATCATGTTATGCGGCCAGCACGGATATCCCTGACCCTTTCTCGCCGTCTAGCTTCTTCTCCAGCAGTTTAGTTAGCGTCCAAGTGGTGCATCCATACAGCAGTATCGACACGACTGCTGCTTGGAAGAAACTGCATTTCATTTTATCGGTCAGGTCTGATTTCCATATGACCGATAGTTTATCGATAGCTGTCCATGCCTTCGTTAGCCGTGTGTTTAATCCAACATCCTTGTGTAATTCTCATCTCGCTTTTTATCCAAGTGTTTTTCATTAAAATTCAAAGAGTACAGCCATACAATAATATTTACACAGCTACAGCTCAGAAGAATTTCTGTTTTATTTTGAGATCAGATTTCTATATGGTCGTTAACCTGTTAAAAACCAGTCCTATTGTAATACCTGGGGTAGGAGGAATGCAAAGCTAACTGACTATCTACATAAATGACAATCTACAAAATACTATTGAAAAGTATAGCATTAAAAATATCTAAACATAAAAACTGAGAGAATCCCTGCAGCAAAGTGGCTAACATGCCAAACTGTGACATCATAGTAAGTGAGTTCAAACTCCAGTCGTGCTATTACATTCATTTTTGGTGTCAAAAACTCTTGAGAAAAGTATGAACTTCCTTACCTCCCCAGTTATGGGTTAAATAGTACGACTGTTCTTCTACAAGGATGGCTTAGGCAATACCTAACCTACGAAGGTTGATATGCCATTATACAAAGAAACAAAACTATAGATATCATAATCATTCCAATCTTTTATGCAAATGAATATCTATTTTTAAACTTAGGTTTGAGCACAAGCCAAACATCCTGTGAAATTCATTTGAATACAGAAAGTAAATGTTTTATTCATAATTTGTTTAGTTAAAGAAATATTCTGCATATATATACACTCACAAGAAATAAAGTAGTTTTTATTTAAGTTAGAAAAAATGATTTTCTAAAAATCAAACTTGCACTCCTAGAAATTAGTAACTTAAAAATCTGAATGAATCAAATATTATTATTATAAAATGCATAGATTTAAAAATTTAACAAATTATGATTTTAATACTTGCCTACAAGTTATTTCAATCATTTTAAAATTATATAAAATGAAAAATAATAGACATTTTATGAATTAGCAAAAAAATCTATACATGCATACATACAATATATATTTGTGTGTTGATTGACTGATCTTAATGGCTGTTACATAGCCATACACAAATACGTGAAATGTACATATTCATACCGGTACACAAAACATTCATAATGTCCATAAAGCACATATATAGATAACATAGGAATCCCGAAACACAAAAAACACTTACGACTTCTTAGTTCAGGTACGAAACTTTTTATTACCTTTGAATTAAAAGGTTTTTCGACATAAGGAGAGAGAGACACAATCCTTCTATGCTGACTGCTTTTACATCATCAGCTCTCAATCCAACTAACGCGCGGCGCCTGTAGCGCACAAATTCGTCTGGCCACAACAAGCCCCGAAAGTCAACCTTCTTCCCAGGCAGGAACTCAACTAACTGACTTTTCTCAAATCTCTGCCCATGCTTCCGGTACATGACATCACTCACATCACTGGTCACATCTTCAATCTGGGATTTCTATTGTGACATCTCTGAATGACACCTGCGCTCATGTTTGCACCTAACTAACCCATGCGCTAAGCGAAAGGTTCTCAGCCTAACTAAACTGAAAGGCAAGATATATAAAACGAAATCCCTCGGCCATTATATTACATGGCATGTCAACCCATCCAAGGTTATTTTATGCATATGATTATGTGATACCATGTATTCCAAATACAAATAATTTGCATACAGTTATATGATTTCAAGTAACTAATAATAATAATCTTTAAAAAATAATTACAGTTTCAAGTAATTATTCTTAATACAAATAATTCACAATTGTGTATTTACCCAACCCCTTCACACAAGCAGGATGTAACACAAGGTCAATTTGTAAACAGAGTTTAAAATTTTTTAATTCAGAATTTCCCTTCTCCTCAACTGGTTACTATACCTAGGTTAAAGAGCACAGGATGCCCCACTATTTACTCATAGCTGGAAGGAGAATAGCTGGATGTATACCTTTCCTAAGGGTATCAGCACTAAATGAAATGCAATCAGCCTTGTCCAGGATTTGAACTCGGGTTGTCATGTTCATTTTAAATAATTTACAGTTATATGGTATAAAGTATTCCATCTAATAAAAGTAATTTTTTAACAGATCTATTTGACCCATAGATAGGACCTCAACTGATACTACCACTACTTGTCAGAGTGTAACTAGGAATAATGGCAATGAAGGGGTACTCCATGTTCCCCCAGATCTCTAAAACTGGAGCCTTACTATCAGATGCAGTTTAGTGTCATACCCAGGATCCACCCCTTTGGGGGGGGTAGAGGTCTTACTCCTCTGCAGGAGATACAGTCAGTGTATTCTAAGTGCATAATGGATTGGAATCTTAATGGGTACAACTATAATGGATCTGAATTGTAATGAGAATTTATGAAAGGTAGGAAACAGCTTAGACAAGTATGAAGGGTTATTAAAAGAAAATAGAATAAACATTGGTAATTTAATTGGTTTTCGCTTGGATAACAGCGTCATAGGAAAATGACAAGCTATCAAAATAAAAGCACTGCTTAATTAGCAACTGCTCTGAAATGGTCACCTAAGTAAAGCTACAGATAATAAGCTATATAAATGATATCCTGAATAGGTTCAATGTATAGAAATAAGGGGGGGAAGCTTAGCAAGATTCAAATAAATACAAATATTACAACAAAAGTAGGAATTAATCAAATGAGTTTTCCTTTACAACACTTGAGAGTCTAAAACAGTTTTATTCTAAGATTAAATATTGCATATTAGTAACTAATATAAATATAGCATTTAATGATCTGTTAAAATAGATATATCAACAAAGCAAATTGAAAAGTGTTATACACTATATATGACTAATTATCACTTTTAGAAATAAGTGGAAAAGTTAATTCCATTTATGAAAAAAGAAGAAAAAAAGATGTAATTTATTTTTAATCTATTCTCCACCTCCAGAAAATTATCCCATTACAATTATAAACTTCATATTTAAAAGCATATACAAAGTAAATAAACTTTTTTTCAGTGCTTGCAATTTCCTTATTTATTAGCTAAAAAAATTTTGACATTAACAGTCTGCAACAACATTTAGACCTATTTTGTGTTTTACCCAATAAGTTTTTACTGCTAGTTTAAACCCATATTATATAACTGAATAGGGATCGTTGAAATCTTATGCACATAAAATAAAACCATAGTTTATTATACTCGTAAAGCTATATTTATCTCCCAATAACATCAAAACATAGTGTTTACAAAAAAAAAGCCACAATAGTGTCATGGACTGTAAATATAGTTTTAAAATTTTTAGAAATATTTTTTCAGTTTTATTAAATGACTCAGCATAAATTAAACAAAAAAATATCAGTATTTGAAATATTATTGATTGGTTTTAATATCATATCAACCCATCTAGGGTTATCTTAGAGGTTAGGGAATTGTGTTCATTGTATTTTTACATTTACATTTTTTATGTAGTCTCTTAAATGTATGTGCATGTGTGTGTGTATATATATATATATATATATATATATATATATATATATATATGTATAATATATTATATTAGCTTCTTCTCCAGCTGTAGACGGCAATTATACAAGAATGTTGAGAGCAATATTGAACAAGTCCTGGCAGCAACACCCCACAAGGCACCAACTATACAGTCACCTACCACCTATCACAAAAACTATCCAAGCTAGACGAACCAGACATGCCGGACACTGCTGGAGAAACAAGGATGAGATTGTAAGTGATGTACTCCTGTGGACCCCCGCATATGGCCAATCAAAAGCAGGACGACCAGCTCAAACATACATACAGCAGCTATGTGATGATACGGGATGTAGCCCTGAAGACCTGCCAGAGGCGATGAATGATAGGGAGAAGTGGAGAGAAAGGGTCAGGGATATCCGTGCTGGCCGCACGACATGATGATTATGATATTATATTATATTATATTATATCATATTATACATATATTTTTTTTCCTCAACAGAGTCCTACCAAATACAAAAAATTTTTAAACAAATCTATTTGACCCATTGAACCCCTAACAGATGACTACTCCAGGTCAGAGAGGACCAGAGAATAATAGCAATAAAGGAGTACTCAACACTCCCAAACACTGGAGCTGCACCATCAGATGCAATTTAGGGTCATATCTAGAACACCATTTTTGGAGGTCGAGGCATCTACTACACCTATGCAGGGGATATAGTCAGTAATTTGTTTTTTTTCCTTTTAGGTATATGAAAAATAAATAAATACAAAAATTTAATGATAAAATGTATTACAAGAAAAAATTTTTTGGGTGCTTGTACATGAAAATTTGCCATTCTCTTAGGGTCTTAAAACTAGAACATAAAAAGTCTAATTGTATATCTATAGCATTTTCTAACTTTTTAAACATTTTGATATAATGCTTAATTAGGTAAGATAATTCCAGTCAGCTTCAAAATAAAAAAAATTTGGACGACATTTGGATTCTATTTTTTCTTAGAAGTATGTGTTTTATTAGATGAAAGGTGGCACCTCCCCAGAAAACATCAGGTTTTGTTTTCAGTAAATAAGCTATTAAACATAGAATTCAATTAACAAAGCTTGTGTTCACTGGTATTCACTGATTCTACAGGCTTATCCAGACCTGACATAGGAAAGTGGAACAGTCAAAGATTAAAGGAAAATGGAATAAAGTGTTGTCACTCAATTTAAACGTTTATATAAAAAAAACCCTAAGTAAACAATTCTATATGCATGTATTTATAATACCACTTAGTCAACCACCCTATGCTAACATTAGCTTCAGAAGAGGTAGTTTTGGTAGCACTTATTGTATGATTATAAAAGCTTGCCAATGCAAGCAATGTTACTAGGTTTCATTTTAAACAGAAAGTAGTTGACACTCTAAAAGGCCAACTAAAAGCTTTAATAAAAAATTTAAAAAAAAAAAAAAAAGGAACAAAATTGCTTTCTTGAAATAATGATGAAATAAACTACAGCAATGCATTATAACATTAAAAATTAAAAAAAAAAAAAAAGCATTAATTCCAACCTTTGATTTTTATCAAACCTGTATCTAAATCAGGGGTTTCTCAAATATTTTACTTTATGCACCCCTTGTAGCTAAATTTGATTTCTAAGTAAAAAACAAAGTAAAGTTGGCAACCATAGTCAAGGGTGACCTGGAGGCTCCCTTTTCAATAGCTATAACACCAAGGTGTAGGGAAGGTCACTACTCCTTTCCCTGGATTGCTCCACTACCCTTGACCCATACCTTATAATGCTGGGTGTTAAGCAAGGAAGAATCAAGTACCATTTTTTGAGTCTTTGGTATGACTTGACCTGGGATTGAACCTTGGTCTCCGGGGCCATTGGCAAACACTAACCGCTAGGCCAATGGTTTCTATTCACTCTCAAATAAATTAATTGAATAACAAAACATAACTAATTTACCAACATTGAATACAGTTTACATGAGAACAGAATTGGGGAAACTATAAATACAAAGACCTTTAATCAATGAATTATTTTTCCTAATGGGAAGGATGGATTGAGATCACAAATATTCAGTTAGAAAAGTTAACAAAATGGGTTCAACAGTTGCACAAAGCTTGGGATATTTCATTATAGTCTTTTCATTTATTAATAAAGAATTTTTTCAAATATGTACATAGACTTTACTTCAAGATCAAAAGTCATTTCAATGAATTATTCTTAAATGGCCCATATGTTTTAAAAGGGTTGTATGTAAACCACATATAACAAGTGGCCATCATAGCCAAACATGTATTCTGCTAGATATTCAATATCTGGCAACTAGTCCACATAATCTAGCAATTTCTGTTCTGTTATAAAGGGATTTATAGAAGCAAACAAGGAAATTCATCCCATGTAGACTCCCTATAATTTCATTCACTCCCAGGGGTCCACATGAACCATTTTGAAAAGTTCCAATTTAAATAAATAGTCATTTGAAATAATCCAAGTAAATCTACCCAATGAGAGGATGCTAAAAAGTTCTAGCTAGATCAAGCAGGGAATGACCTCAACCAAAGAAAAAAAAAGAAACTTTTCACATTTAAAGGCCACACTCAATAAATTTTTAGCATGTTTACAAAAAAAGTCTAAAATTTAAAATTTTACCTTATAACATAGTTCAAATTTACTTGATATACACTACTTAAAAGGAATTTAACAAATCCTGAACATTTTTCAATTACTTTTTTGAGATTTTTTTTAATGGGAGAGGATATCAGGTTATAAAGTGAAAGAGCATTATTTTAATTGTCTTTCAACAAGTTTGCTTTCTTTGTTTAATGGCATATCAACCTTCACAAAGTATTTAATGTCAAAGTCATCCTTGCAAAAGAACAGCCGTGGCACTATTTGACCCATAACTGGAGGGATAAGGGGGTTCATATTTTTCCCAAAGGTATTAGTCTGAAAGTGAACATAATACCCCAGCTGGAGCTCAAACTCACCTTTCAACAATTGTCAAAGGTCATACTTGATGCTTTAGAAGGCTGAAGATTTATCATCCCTGAATATGAGTTATGAAACATACATGCTATGCCTCATTCATTGCAACACACTCAGTACATGATTTCTCAAGTTTCTTTAACTCTTAAAAAAAAAAAATCCTTTTTTTTTTAGTTGGACCAATAACTTTTCAGCAACCCCTTAATTAATTTCAAGGTACATATGGTTAGATTCAAGCACTAATGTTATACTAAGTTCAAACTAATATATTAATATATTTCCACATGTTGCTTCAGATCCAAAAAAAGATTAGAAATCAAAATATTCTATATTCTATACCCATCTTGAATCATATGATACTAACTACATCTGGTAGTGAGGCTACAGTTCTGGAGAGTGTAGAGTAACCACCACCTTCACTGACATTACTCTGGGATCCATTCTGACTTTGAGTGGTAGTACCAGTTAGGGACACATTATGGGTCAAATAGATCCATTTAAAAATGGAACACTTGGTGCTGAAAAAAACCTTCATAATAAACTTCAAGTATTTCGCAACAAAATTGATAGTTTTTGAAAATAAATATTTGAAATTTTCCATTTCTTTTGTAGTTCAAAATGTATTCAAGTCTTAAAATACATTTTGAAACAAACCATTTATAATGAAGTAGCCACCTCCCAACTTCAGTGAACCTGGCTATGTGATCGACAATAAAGGGTCAATTACATAGGTATGAGATACAATCACTCACTAGAGTAAATGCTTTTTTTGAAAAGGTTCAATCAGTTAGTAATATGCAGAATGACAAGAAATTACTTATATTTGGGGGCTAGCAAAACTGCACCCCTTCCTCCATTGAGAGAGGGCTATGATTTATTAAACAATGATTTCTTGGCAATAAAGTAAGTGGTATTATTTTCTGCAACTAGATATCTGATTTTTTTCCTTTTCTTATAAACCTGTCATCATATCTCTTCATTTTGTCTTTGTCTCTAACTTTCTTTGAAACCCCTCAATGTCCTATCGTATATCACTCTATATCATGAGAATAAGTAAAAAGATTTTTCTTAATATTAAGACGCCCAAACTTAAAGAATAAAGCAATTTCCAGTCCAGTTTGAAACAGTAGTGTGGGAGCACATATCTGAATCTTATCTTCTCCAAGGAGATAACTATCAAATGCTAATTATGAAATACTTTACCTTTTTTACTTATTTATAATTATGCATTCTATAAATAGAATACAGAGTCTAATGGCATACAAAGGTGACCTTCAACCTTGTCTTAGTATCAATTCTTTTTACTATTTTTAAGGTTTTTTAAAAGTTTGAATTTTAAGATTTTTCTTTACTTTGAAGTTTTTGAAAAGCTTTCAGTATTGTAATTTTTTAAATATTCTTGTAAGCAGTCAAAGCCTACAAACCAATCATGTAATATTTTTTAATTCATATAATAGACATTATTTCTATCCTTCCTATAGATATGTTAACATAATAAATCAACTTTTATTCAATGGAAATCATTTTAAAATATAGCCTTCCCTTAAAATTATATAATTTCAAAAGAAAAGATGAATATAAACAATAGTGAGCAAATTCATTTTTCCCTTAAAGATATGTAAAAATCTGTCTCCAAAATTAGCAGAAAAAGAAAAAAAAACCATCAACTTTTCATTATACATCATATATTTAAATAAAGTATAAAGTTACGATAATAATATTCATTAAATCCTACTTAATGGGGGTAAAAAAAAGAAGATTAATGTTCAATTTTAGCATCATTAAAAGTGAAAATAGAAGAAACCAATTATCCATAAAATTACTTTTTATATACTTTTTTTTTTTCTTCTTCTGAAAATGACATTTTAGTTGTCTGGTTGAATGCATGTTTGTAGTGCCATAGTAAAAGTAGGTCACCTCAGTTATGACATATAGAATTACAGCAAGGATCACCCAGACAAATGAAAGTCCAGAAACCTAACTTTATTTTTTCCAAAAGTATACTATGCATGGATAGCTTCTGAAAATGATGAAGTATACCTATAAAATTTCAAATTCTTATTTAGTTTCAAAATTGGAGAAAGTTTTTTTTTTTTACTCCCCGTTTCCTCCAATATGGAGGCTAAGGTTTTTAGTGGACAGTTTAAAAGTACAAGAGGAAAAAAAACACTGTTCTCTATCAAATCTGAAGGAAAACAAGTATAGAAATCACATCTTGACCCTAATAGCTTTGTGATATAAAATTACAAACTTACTAACACAGAAATGACCAAGTATAAACCAACTTATCATGTATATGAAGAGCAATAACTTGAAAAGTTGATAATTATCAAACTGTGTATATATGAGAGCTACAGTTAACCATAATAAAAATGTTCAGTCTTTAATTTTCAGAGACTTAAAGGAAGTAACAATTTAAAAACAAAAATAGTAAACTGACTTATTAAAAATTCAACTGCAGTAAACAACTTATGTTAAAATAAATGAGGACTATATATATATATATATATATATATATATATATATATATATATATATATATATATATATATATATATATAAATTAAAATTGGCAACCACAGTTGAGGGTGACCCAAAGGCTTCTTTTTCAGTAGCTACTACACCAAGTTGTAAGGGAAGTTCTACTCCTTTCCCTGGATTCCTCCACTTTACCCTTGATCAATACCTTAAAATGCAGAGTGTTAAGCAAGGCAGCATCAAGGACCATTTTTTCGAGTCTTCAGTATGACTCAACCTGGGATTGAACCCTGGTTTCCCAGGCTATTAGTGAGCACTCTACCCACAAGGCCAATAGGCTTATATATATATATATATATATATATATATATATATATATATATATATATATATATATATATATATATATATATAATCTTTATCAGAAAAATGTTTTTATTAAAAATCAGACAAGGTTCTTTACCATTTTTATATAAAAAAAAAAAAAAAAAAAAACAGAAATTTTCTTTCCAAATACTTTTCACTATAATTGGTCATTATCAAGGATATAATAAAAATTAAATTTTTTTCTTTAAAACCCAATCAGACATTTTTTTTCTAATAGCCAAGATGTGCAGAGTCTAGAAAAATGTTAAATAGTTTGTTGTTTTTCAGTTTTGCTTGTTATATTAAAGTTTTTGATTTTAGATTAAGTGTTTATAACACAGTAAATATTGGAGCAATTGTAAGCTGTTAACAGTAATATTAAGTTTTTAGTTATTGAATACATCTATTACCCTGGTTTTCAGTCTGAATAATATTAGTTTTACATTGAAAGTTTGTTGTGCTTTTTCAAAACTATCATTAAAAAATTTTAAGAAATTAATTAGAAAATTTAGCAGAAAGTCAAAAAGATAATCAAATATTACACTACTTACTAACCCAATTACTATTCACTGATGAACTCTGACTAGTATCCTCATCTTGGTTGTTATTTTAGTCCATGTTTCAGCTGTTGTACTCACCAGCTTTCTTCAGGAGTCTGTCAAAGTTGGTAACCTGGGAATTTTGAATTGATCCTTTTAATCAATCCACAAGGGTAGATATTTCATACCATTTAATTTTTCCTTGTCTCTCCTACTGAATTAGAATATATGACTTTTTCATACACTGCCTGATATAGAAATTGAACTCACAACTGTTAGGTAACTAGATACACTTTAACCAATATATCTATATATACTAGACCATTGAATAGTAATGATAATTTCTAATCAAACAAATCAACTTTCAAAAATTTCTAATCCCTCAGTCTTACATGGTTTTATTTCGTTTCTTTGTTGAATAGCATATCAACCTTTGTGGATTATTTGATGCCAAAGCTAAAAACACTAGCGGTACTATTTGACACATAGCTAGGGGGGGGGGATAAAGGATTTTAAACCTTTTCCAAAAATGAACATAGTACAAATAGCATTCAAACTTGCTTACTTTAAGACCACCGTTCAGCACAGGGACTCCTCTCTATAATGGTATGATATGGCATGGTTTGGTTGGGTTTATGGCATATCAACTCTTGTAGGTTATTTAATGCCAAATCTTCTTTATACATATATATTAAATATATATGATTTGGTTTGGATGGGTTTTATAGTATATCAACCATTGTAGGTTATTTAATGCCAAATCCTCTCTATACATATATATTAGATATTTATGATTTGGTTGGGTTAGGTTTGATGACTTAACAAACCCTTGTAGGTTATTTAATGCCAAATACTCTTTATACATATATAAAAAGTTAAAGTTAGCGACCATAGTCGAGGGTGACCCGAAGGCTCCCTTTTCGATAGCTACTACACCAAGGTGTAGGGGAGGGCGCTACTCCATTCCCAGGATTGCTCCACTTTACCCTTGAACCGTACCTTATAATGCTGAGTGTTAAGCAAGGTGGTATCAAGTACCATTTTTAAAGTCTTTGGTATGACTCGACCTGGGATTGAACCCAGGTCTCCCGGGCCATTGGCGAACACTCTAACCGCTGGGCCAATGTCCCGGTTTTATACATATATATTAAATATATATGATTTGGTTTGGTTGGCTTTTATGGCATAACAAACATTGTAGGTTATTTAATGCCAAATACTATTTATACATATATATTAAATATATATGATTTGGTTTGGTTGGCTTTTATGGCATAACAACCATTGTAGGTTATTTAATGCCAAATACTATATATACATATATATTAAATACATATGATTTGGTTTGGTTGGGTTTTATAGTATATCAACCACTGTAGGTTATTTAAGGCCAAATCCTCTCTATACATATATATTAGATATATATGATTTGTAAACATATTTTGTTGATAACATTTTTAAATCATTCTTTGCACACAGTTAAATGGTTCCAAGTATTGTTATGTATCACTTACAATTTAATTAAACACCAATCACTTGTTTACATGCAGTTAAATGATCAAACAGTTCTATTTCTAACAATTCAATTTAGCATAAGTCATTTGTTTGCTCACAGTTAAATGTCAAACAGTTCTGTTTGACACATAGATAAGACCCTATCAGATACTACCACTCCAGGGCCAGAGTGGACCTGGGAGTAATGGCAATGAAGGGGTACTTCGCATTCCCCAAAGCTCCAACTTTAGTTGAGCCTCACAATCAGATTGTTTAATGCTATATCCAGAACACTTGTTGGGGGTAGGGGTCAACTTTGTTGACTTATGCTAAATTGAATTCTTAGAAATAGAACTGTTTGATCATTTAACTGTGTGTATCTACAAAATGTGTTTACAAATCATATATCTAATAGAATTGTAAAAACAGGATTTGGTATTTAACAACCAACAATATGCCATAAAACCAAACCAAACCTTAGATATATCAAATTCATTGAAATTTTCTTTATGAAAGGAATTGATGATTTGGTAGCAAGGTGAAATAAATATATAGTGGCGAAAGGAGAAAATCTTGATTGGATAATATTTTTCCTCAATGAATTTTTATTTTATTTTGTTTAAATAAGTTTAGAACTGTGTTAAATAACCTGTTAAAAACTTGTTTTTTCAGCTTAATATCTAACTGTATTTGTTGTTAAATGTTTTCATTATTAAAATATTTTTTTAAGGCTCAGAAAATTTTTTGATCAAGTAAAATTTAAAAACCAACAAACGGTTGATATACCATAAAACCAAACCAAACTAATATGGGTCCAATAGATATGTTTGAAAATTATGTGTATTAGATAAGGATACTTAATATTATAACTGTATGCAAAAAAAAAAACCCCAATTACACAGAAAATCTAAAAATGAACATAATGCATGGGATTTCCAAACCTCTTTGCATAAAATAACCCAAGACAGGATGACATGCTGTTAAAAATCAATAAATCATTTAAATTTTTCAGAAGTTATGAGCCTAGTCTGGTGACATTCTTTTACATCAAACTGAATCTTGATACATTAAATTAAAACAAAAAAAGTCCCATTAAATAGTTTTATATGATTCATTTGTCGAATCGTAAGATGGTAAAAAAAAGTTTGAAAGATTACAAAAAACATGATTCCCTAACCTCTAGGCATAAAATAACTGCACACAGGTTAATATGCAGTTAAAATCAATCAATAAAAATAAATCGATTAAATTTGGCACAAGACTACAAATACAGAGCACCAAGTGAAGATCAAACTCATTATATAGCTGTAATTGGTCTGCAAAACTAGCCAGTCAACTATTATACCATGACCATGTGCCTGTCATAAGGGTTGTGTAAGTAATAGCTTTCTCTGGATTCCTGGTTGAGTTGCTCAAACAATTTAGCTGATTTGAGACTCATTTTTAAAATATACAGCAGCTACATTCTCAACAGCTTGTAAGAAATCAATTTCAGATTGAAAACTACTTAATATTTACACCCTCAACAGAAATGGCATTCAAACATTTTCTACATAGAACTTGTAAAACTTCCAAGTTTTAAATCTTGTACTAATCAAACATTTTTTTTTAAATAGAAAAAATTATTTTTGTATCTCATTGAAATTGTTTTGACCATTTTTATTCAAATAACTAATGATAAATATGTTGCTTTGGAATCTATAATACTTAGATTGTTAAGTTTAGTTTGGTTTCTTTGTTTAATGCCTTAGTGGGTTTTTAAAATGCTGATGCCATCTTAGTAGCATAACAGGAGTGGTAAACTAGAGAGTTTGAACTTTCTATGTCACAGTACAACACATTAGCCACAATGCCAAAGGAACTCCCAAAACCTAGATAATCACTTGTCTATTATAATAACTTTAATATAGATTATATTTCTCTACTTGATATTTCATACTAGCATAGTACCCATAAAAAATAAGATTATACACATATGGATCATCACATCTGCTTAGGATGAAAATATGACTCTCAATCACTTTTACCTACAATTAGTGTAGTACCTGTGCGCTGTGGAAAATATATACATATCTTGAAATGGCCACCATATGTACAGGCAGTATACATATTGAAAACTTATGAAATCTACATATCTTTGAATTTTTCATTGAAATTTTGATGAATAAATCTCATATTGCTCAACATTAAGCTTGCTTAGTTTCATTTGTCTAGACTTTGTTGTTACTCAGATATTTATATCTCAAATAATAGCAACCATTTCAATATTAAATGATATCAGTTTTTCTGAAACACCATGTATACACACATACAGGCACAAAATTATCAATATTAGGAATACTTTAGACCATATTACTATGCAAACAAACAATTAAGTTAGAATAATATTTATTAGTCTATTTATACTTTTTTTTACTTGAAGCCCTATAAAGATGCATAGATTATTTGTATTAAGATTAGCTACCTGAAGCTGTAATTGTTTATAAATTATTTTGATCAGTTACTTAAAACCATATAATTACTAGGAAATAAATATATATATATATATATATATATATATATATATATATATATATCGTGTTGCCATTAGCGTCAATTGCAAGCCTCTTCGTAGATGAATTGAGGTCTCGGCAACCGTTGAACGGATGTATGTAAACAATAGTAATTGTGATTCATAACCGTTTAAAATTTACTTCACAGCTAATATCTCCTTGTGGCTGAATGGTTAGAAGCTTTGGTTTGGCATTTGAGTCAACCGGGTTTCGATCCCAGCTACGGGAAAATACTGTCTAGCCACACTGATGAGTTCTGATAGAACGAAACAGATCTGTCTGTGGATGACTATATATATATATATATATATATATATATATATATATATATAAATATATATATATATATACACACACACACTAACTTCAGCAAGGGTTGATATGCCATAAAAAAACAAAAAAGCAAGCAACCAAAATCAATTTTTTTTTAAACAACAGCTTATAAGATACAAATCATTGGCTATCCAGTTGTAAACATAAGTCTATAAATTAAGAAAACACCTTTTCTCGTAATATCTCAAGCAACTTTGTATATTTTGACTTATAACTAGCTCATTGTGATAATCTTTTAATTTTCTTCCCCCATGAAAATTATTTTTGAACCAATGTTCTAAACCTAGCAGGGTCAATGTTTTTTTGAGAAGTGAGCTGCATGGGACACGACTCATCATCAGGTAGGAAACACTACTTTAAAAAATTACAGGTAATTTTAGGTTGAAGATACTCCAACCATTTTCACTAAAGACAATATGTATAAGCATCTGCCTTAAAAATAAGAAAAGTTCATTTTTTTTCTCTTAGTTAAAAAGAGCTTTTCTATAAAACATTGGAGTCTTAGGCAGGCCATTCAAGAATCACCGCAGGCCATCAATAAAGTACTACAGGTTATATGTAGCCAACAGGCCAATTTACCTGTGATTGTTCTAAATGAATAAGAAAAAAAGTATGATTTTTTTTTCTCTTAGTCAAAAAGAACTTTTCTATAAAACATAGAAGTCTTAGGCAGGCCATTAAGAAAGTACTGCAGCCAACAGGCCAATTTGCCTGTGACTGTTCTAAATGAATAAGAAAAAGTATGATTTTTTTTTTTGTATCCTAAAATTTTTCCTTATGATTTCCAAGTGACCAAACAAGAAAAGTGAAACCATTTAATTGTTTATGATATTAGCACTGCATTAATTGAATCAGTTGCCACACCAAATCAAGCAAGGCAGAGAAGATCACCTTGCAAAGAACTGTACGAAATGACTTTTCATGAGAAAAAGCATACAATTCAGTATAAAAGAGTAAAGTGTTAAGTGGCCAAAAATTCTGGTTTCTTTTTACATCAATTATTGACTGAAAGCAAAATCTAATACATAGCAGCAAGTGTTGCCAAAAGTAAATATTAGAACATGAGAGTATAAACAAGATACTATTGATAAGCTGGCCTGGTTCTTACTCGTGTAAAAACTTTAAGCATATAACTACTTTCTAGGAGAGGATGTCTTTAAAGCAATAGGTTGAAATTAAAGAGAGCAGTTAAGATCTACTCATATGAAACATTTGGCTATTTCTAAACTCTCAAAAATATTTTTTAAGCCCCATTTAAGTAAAAATAAAAGATAATTTTAAAATGTTATTAAATAACATATTTACTATTCTGTCACACTCATAATGTGTGTATTTTTATAATCCTATCCTCCGAAACAGAATATTACACCCTTTCTCAAAAACTAATTCTAGACACAAATCATTGATTGCTATTTTCAATTAGCTCAGTATGGTACGAGATATCTACATTATGTCCTGCCATTTTCAAAGTAATTTTACAATCCCATCCTTCCAGAATATTTTAACTTGCTCTTGGTGCTTTTAATGATCTCTCAAAGAATTGAAATTTTATAAAGACCTCATACAATATTTAAGGATTACAGTAGATGAATGAAAACTTCCTACCCAAACTCTAATAGTTTTTTTTCTAATACCTTAACAAAAAAAACATGCAGTCTTGTATCATGACAGAATATTGCAACTTTTCTCTAACCTAATTCTACATGGTTTTCATAGAATGCTATTTTCAATTAACCTAATTAAGAGCAACACTGCTTCAAATTGTTTGCTTCTCCAAGCGTTCCTAACAAAGGACTTTTCCAACACCACTATATACACAGGATCAACTTATTTGGTCGCGACCTACTATCATACCCAGAATAGGTCAACTCTCCAAAATCTTGGACAACAATCAAATATAAGTGCCTAGAGGGCTACTTTTGGTAAGCAGAACTGGTGCTGTGGGATGAAGGCCATTAACAGTACCAAAGATCATTCTACTTATACCACAATCTCATGCATTCTATATTATTGCGAAATATTCAATTTTTATTTCTCATCACAATTCTTTTAAAAGGAAAATTTTCATACCCACAAAAGCTATCTTTCTAAATGCAGTTAGAGCTGATTACTCCCAATAGTACTTTGTGATAAAAACAGAATAAATTCTTCAGCCAACACAATACAAATATATAAGCACTTATCTTGAAGAGATTAAGATCTTAAATTAATCATTTTTCAAAATTTGAATGAGTATTAGAACAATTTATGAAATCTCCAGGTTGACCATACAGGCGTATTTAATTTTTGGCAAACTTAGCAAAATGATTATCATTGTAGGAAATGGAATTGGTGAACCAAGTTCCAATCCTAGACAAGGATGTTTACATTTCACTGCTAATACCCTTAAGAAAGGCATGAATCCATCAGTTCTCCTCCCTAGATATAGGTAAATAATAAGGCAGACAGGGTTCTTTGGCCTTGATTAAGCAACCAATCTAGCAGAAGGAAAACTGAATTCAAACCAAAGTTACTCAACTAAAAAACAAACAAAAAAAACAAAAAAAACTCCAGTCCCATCCTGCTCAGGGCAGAGGGGTTGGGTAAATATATACAACCTGTTACATGTTACTTGGAGAGTAGATGGACATTGCCAAGTAAGCCACCCATTGCTCTTAAAGATGGCATGAAGGGTGGAGGTATGATATGGCCATACCAAGCAATCCTTCCACCCTGCTTGTTCTAATGTTCAAAAATTGAATAAATTAATTTCATAAACAAATTAAGGATCCACCTATAAACTATAACTTGACTAATACACAAGTATAGATGTTATTAAAATCAATCAAATTAATCATTTTTTTAAACATCAAATAACTATTAGGACAATTCATAAAACTAAATTATCTCCAGGTTGACCATACAGACATACTTAACTTTCAACATAGGATTTTCACTCATTGATCATCAGAAATTTCACTTTAGTAAAATAAGAATTTGAGTGATTAGAATATACTTACAATACTTAAGTACAATTTAAATAAACAAGCAAATATAAACAATGAGCTACTTGAAGATTCCACAGGTGAAACATGATAAAAGCACAAAAAGATAATATCAATATTGTGAATCAACAATAAACCAACAAACATTATCAGCAGGTCCTTTTAGTACCAGTTTTGATATTGATTTTCTTAGAACTATCATCTTACTAATAAGTGAAAAATATTTCATTTAAATCATCTAAACAAAAGGAAAAATTTACATTCAAATGATTAAAATATTTGATAAATTCTTTTCAACAAATAAACTTTTTTTTTTCAAAAACAATTCTGGATAAGGTTTAAAAAAATTAAATTCATTAGCAATGTGTGTAAATTTCTGAACTGAATTGTTAGTATTTATATTATTCCTATACCTCAGATTATTAGGTACAAATCTCTGAAAAATTATCTCTCTATTGTCCCATGGCACAGGGGTTAAAAGTATTGCTTAAGAAATTCTAGTTGGATTCTACCTGGAAGTTATCAGTTCAATCCCTAGATCCATGTTCAGTAGAAAGAAAAGCAATATTACAAGAGTAAAATAATTACGGTGAATTAACTGATATGAGACATCTCCAAGTCTGGACAGCACAAAGAGAACAATCTGCCTCTATGAATTGAATAAAGGGTTTAGTTAGAAATTCCTTGACAATTGACAAAAGATACCTGAAGATGGTGATAGGGGGTATAGCAGCCAAAATATTGTGAATATAACAAACAAAATGAGGACAATAGTTTAATATGTGCGAATAATGTAAATAATAACAATTCCTCATTTCCAAAATTTAGACAAACATTTTTTGTTCTATTTAACATAGTGTTCTTAATATGATTGAGTAGGGGTTTTTTACCCAGGGAAAATTCTAATTTTGCAATAACCATTGTAAAACTCAACCAATTTTGATAAAATTGGTGTCAAGTTTGAGAGAGTTTTATTTTTAGTTACTTTTAGTATTAGACCAAGTCACCAAAATTGCTCAGAAAAATACTACACTCAAAGTTTTATCCCATTTTTGGATAGCCAGAGGGTATAGTGCTCAAAACATTGTATTCAATTGTAATTAGCCAGTTGATTATTTCAAAAATACATTGAATATTACTGACAATTTCAATTCATCAATTGAAATCTAAAATTATTCTTCTATACAAAAGGATGATTTTCTTATTTAATATAAACATTTAAAAAATATAGTACACTTAATCTAGTAGAAAAAAAAAACTAAGATTTTCTTCAAAATTCATCAAACAAAATGAAAACAAATAGACTTTTTGCATTTATTCTATATACTACACACAATTACTGAATTAATTTAAGAATTATTCAGAATATTTCCCATGAAAATGATTAAAAACAAGGACCATAGCTAAACACACTTATCAAGGCTATCTAAAAATTTGTATATACCTTGATAATAAGCATTATTTTTTAGATCAAGTGGCCATCATGAATGAGATGATAAATTTTCCTATTACATACACCATTTCTCGAAATGAAGTGCAAATAGTTGATAAAAAACATTGCATAATATCTAAAACTTGATACCATAAAAATACCCAAAGATAATTTTTTTTCATTGATATGATACCAAACAAGGCAGATGAAAAAGAAAAAAAAAGATTGCATGACTGAGTATATTAATAATTCAGTTATTAGTACATGTATATGTTTTTAACAAATTCAGTGCAGACACACAGTTAACGAAAACTACAGTGAATGTAATTGAGAACAGGAAAACCTTGAAAAAAAATCATGATTTCTTTTTAAAGATCAAATAACTTTAAACCAGTACCACTCATGTATATAACTTTCTCAACGGCTAAAATTCCAAATAAAGTATGGCTGCCAGACGAAACCTTTCAGCATCCATTTAGAGCAGTAACTGTCTTCATAGACTTTAGTAAAGAGATAGTACTTTAAGTCAACAGATTTTTAAAATCCCATTAAGCTTTTTAACACTTGTTTTTTCCTTTTTCTTAAATATGAAGGACTGTACAAAAATGGCCAAAGAACATCTTTTAACTGAAGTTTTGTAAAAGAAAAGAATAAATACCATATATATTCATGTATAAGTCTAATTTTTAAGACATTTTTTAGGGAAAAAAGCAAACAAAAAAATGAAAACAAAATAAATAAATAATTTTGTAAGGTTGAAATTCAAACTTCATCAGAAAAACAAGTAGAAACCCTGGGCTTCATAAATTAAACTAATAAATTAATGATTTTGTCTCCATTAGTTCACTCCTACATTAAAGATTGAAATACTTGTTTGATTTTAACAACATGTCAACCTATCTCAGGTTATTTTAAGCCTAAAGGTTAGGGAATCATGTTCATATTTACATTTTTTGTGTAGTTTTTAAGTTTTTTGTTTCACAGTTCAAATATGAATAATTTTTAAACAGATCTATATAATCCATAGCTGGGACCCTAACAGCTAGGTCAAAGTGAACCTGGAAGTAATGGCAATGTGTGAGCTACTCCACATTTCCCAGATGTCCAGAACTGGAGCCTTACCATCAGATCTAGTTTAGTGTCATACCTAGGAAACCCTCTTTTGGAGAGAGAGGTGTCTTACACCTCTGCAGGGGATACAGTCTGTATATTCTAAGCCTCTCCCATAGGGTAATGAAATATCAAAGATGAGGAAACTCTAAGACAAATAGTGATTAATAATACTAGCACCATATAAATACCTTCAGACCATTTATAAGTAAGTAGAGTTGGCGACCTTAGTCGAAGGTGGCCCAAAGGCTCCCTTTTCAATAGCTACCACACCGAGGTGTAGGGGAGAGCGCTACTCCATTCCCTAGATTGCTCCACTTTACCCTTGATCCTAACCTTATAATACTGAGTGTTAAGCAAGGAGGCATTAAGTACCATTTTTTGAGTCTTTGGTATGACTTGACCTGGGATTGAACCCCGGTCTCCTGGCGAACACTCTACTCATTAGGCAATCAAAGACCATTTATAATGTCATGAAAAAAAATCTAATAAAATCAAATACCATATATATTCATGAATAGGTTGAATTTTGAAAATAAGATTTTTAGTCAAAATACTGGCATCAACATCTACAAAAGTAATTTTGTAAATCTGAAACTCAACATAATGGGAAGGACTAGGAACAAGACTCATCTTCAAAAATTAATGGAGTAAATTAATGATTTTATAAACATAAAACAAGGGTCAACCGATAAACCATAAATTGACTTATACAAAAATATAGGAGACAAAGTTTTGAAAAAAAAAGATCTATCTATATCATTTACAATTCATATATTAACATATTAACTATGAAATGGGAAAAAAAATTTTTTAATTAATCCATGATTTTCAAATTATGTACCACAAATATACAAGTTTGGAGAAAAAAAAAATTACAGCACAGAGTGTTTCAGAAAAATTGATATCATTAAGATAATCTCAAATTTTAACATGAATAGAAACAACTCAAAATTCTATTTTTGATGTTTTGTTTTTGTTTCTTTTTCCAGGTATTGAAATGCCATTCACTGGGAAAAGTGTTTAAACATTAAACAGAATTTTAAATTGTTTCTACACAACCTGTTCAAATCTAAGATCATCTGAATGAGAATTGGTCAAGTTATTAGATTACAAAATCTCAATATTTTTTAAGAAATATCCTGTACTTCTCAAATAATATAGAAGTTTTTGAAACAAACTTCAACTTCAGCAACAAGATATTGTAGTAGTAGTAGTAATAATAATAATAGTGGTAGTAGTAGTAGTAGATGATGATGATCTTTATTAAGAGTT
Source organism: Sepioteuthis lessoniana (assembly GCA_963585895.1). Classification (NCBI taxonomy): domain Eukaryota; kingdom Metazoa; phylum Mollusca; class Cephalopoda; order Myopsida; family Loliginidae; genus Sepioteuthis; species Sepioteuthis lessoniana. Next base: position 94,478 of record CAUZXS010005187.1, on the reverse strand, counting down.
TCTTAGTAACTATGCACTACTACCAAAATGTAAAATAATTCTTTATATTTACTGTTGCTATTGAGAATTGCCAGTTCCTGAATTTATTTTTCTCCAAGAACTGATAGCATGAGTTAGAGTACACAGTTTGCCTCGCTATTTTACCCTTCATTTAAATGGAAAAGTTCATTTTCCCTTCAAATGAAAATATTTCATACAAGTTCAAACCAATTATTCAAGTGTCTGGGATATGACACTAAACTGCATCTGATGGGCTTGGAAGTTGGGGAATGTGGAGTACCCCTTCATTAATATTAATGTCAGATCCACACGGATCTGTAGTAGCAGTACTTGTTAGGGTCCTAATCTATAAGTCAAATAGAACTAGTGTCCAAGGTATGACACTAAACTGCATCTGACAGTAAGACCCCAGTCTTGGAATTGGGGAAATGTAGAGTAACCCTTCACTACTATTACTCTCAGGTCCACACTGACCTGGAGTGGTTTGCCTAGTCAGCTGGGGCTGCAGAATACACTGACTGCATCTCGGCTGAGGGGTAAGGCCCTCCACCAATGAGTGTCCTGGGTATGACACTAAATAATCTGATGGTGAAGCTCCAGTAATGCTGGAGCTTTGGGGAATGCAGAGCATTTCTTCACCGCCATTAATCCCAGGTCCACTCTGGCCCGAAGAGATAGCACCTGATAGAGTCTATGGGTCAAATACAACTGTTTGACATTTAAACTATGTACTGATAATAAACTGAATTTTTCAAAATAGAACTGTATTTAGATTTAACTGTGTGCAAACAAAATGACAGATGTTCAATTGAATTGTGATACAAGGCAATACTTGGAACCATTTAACTTTGACATGCTAAGGTGAATTGTTTAGAATAGAATTGCTTTTACATTAACTGTATTAACCAAAAACTGTATTCAAATGAAATACTGTGTACTTATGCTAAACTGAATTGTTTGAAATTAAGTGAAACCATTTAACTGTGCACAAAAAAATGAGCTCAGGCTTGTTTAAAAATGCTTTCTACAAAATGATTTTAGAGATTATATGTTTGATATATGTATAAAAAGGTTTGGCATTAAATGACCTACAATGGTTGATGTGCCATAAAATCAAATCAAACAAAACTTGTAGTGGTAGTATCTGTTTAAAAATTATTTGTATTCAATAAGACAATAACAAAATTTTTTTAAATAAATAAATAAAATAAATAAAAATCTAAAAAAAAACAACAAAAAAACAACAACAAGCACACAATGAAGATAGATGTATAATGAAAGCAATTCCATAACCTCTAGGCATAAAATAGCCCAATACAGGTTAACACACCTTTAAAATCAATCTCAAAGTCAATAAAAATTACTATAAAAAATTTCATTACACATATCCTTGGATTAACAGTAGCAGCTAAACTTGCATTTTTCAACACAAATTTACAAGTACTTCAAATTATTACAAGATAAAATTTGGGACAAACAGAATCTAAGAACTTATTTTCAGGGATATCACACTCAAATATTGTATATATGTTAACAAGGCTTAGAATACACTGACTGTATTCCCTGCAGAGGAGTAAGACAAGCAAAAAAAAAAAGAGGTGTCCTGGGTATGACAAACTTATGATGATGAGGTTTTGAGTAGTGTGAAGTCAACTCTTCATTACAATTACTCCCAGGTTCACTTTGACCCAGATACTACCTGTTAGGATTCCATCTATAATTGAAGATGTGAATTTTTGCTAAAGATTTCTATTATAATTAGTAACTTGAAACCATAAAACTGTGCTGACAAAATAACTAATTAAATAACTTGAAACCAGTGAGATGTTTTGAAAGTGATTCAATCCTGAGTAGTTGAATGACTTTCAAAGAGTTTCCCTTACTGTTCTTCAAGACAATGTATTTTCTATTCTTTTAGCTTGGATCATAGATCAGAAATGACTGTTTCCAACCTTATTCAATCATTTTTTTTTTATGTATTATTAAATCTGGAAAAAAATAAGCCTACAGGAAAAGTTTGGGAAAATTTAATAGTACTATTATGGGTATTATGTGCTTAAATGATATTAATGTATTTTTGAACATGGTGAAGAAAAAAAATGAAATATCAACAAACTAAAATATAATAAACAGTGGAATAGAAGCACAATAATGATTGTTATTAAAGCAATGGCTCCAATTAAGAAAAGTATAGCCTAAAAAAATGTTTTAACTATGATAGAAAATTTCCTAGTATTTAAATAATAAAATAGACTAAAATGTATTAACAACCCAGTTGGCTGGAAATGTAGGATACACCGACTGTATCTCTGCAGAGGGATAGAACTCCCTCCCAAACGAGAGTCCTGGATATGACATTAAACAATCTGATGGTGAGGCTCCAGAAATGTAGAGTACCCCTTCATTACCATTGCTCCCAGGTCTACTCTGACCCGGAGTGTTAGCATCTGAAAGGATCCTATGTATGTGTCTACTAAAACTATTTGACATTTAAACTGTGAGCAAACAAATGACTTATATGAAATTGAATTGTTTGAAATAGAACTGTTTGATCACTTAACAGTCCATAAACAAATGACTGATGTCTAATTGAATTGTTAGTGATACATAACAATACTTGGAATCATTTAACTTTGTTGACTTATGCTAAATTGAATTCTTAGAAATAGAACTGTTTCATCATTTAACTGTGTGTATCTACAAAATGTGTTTACAAATCATATATCTAATAGAAATATAAAAAACAGGATTTGGTATCAAATAACCAACAATGGTTGATATGCCATAAAACCAAACCAAACTTTAGATATATCAAATTCATTGAAATTTTCTTTACAAAAGGAATTGGTGATTTGGCAGCAAAGTGAAATAAATATATAGTGGCTAAAGGGGAAAATCTTGATTGGATAATATTTTTCCTCAATAAATTTTCATTTTATTTTGTTTAAATAAGTTTAGAACCCTGTTAAATAACCAGTTAAAAACTTGTTTTTTCAGCTTAATATCTAACTGTATTTGTTGCTAAATGTTTTCATTATTAAAATATTTTTTAAGGCTCAGATAATTTTTTTGATCAAGTAAAATTTTAAATAAATGGCCAAATGCTAAATTTTACTAATATAAAAAATAAATTTTTAAATGAAATTTTAGAGAATATAAAATTGAATAAATTTGTTAAAATTTGGAAAATCAACACAAAATTAAAAAACATTTTTTCAACTAAATAATTCAAATTTAATAAATTAAGAATCACAAAAGAAAACATTTTGTAATCCACAGACTTTAAAAGTGATGATTTTTTTTTCAGCTGCAGAAGTAGAGGATTTAGTTTACTGTGAATTTTGTCTTTAAATATAAAGCATTAAATCTTTAATGAGTAACTTTTATTCAGTTACAAACTTTGAAAAATTTTTGCACTGATAACAAGTTTTTCAAAAATCGATTATTTTGTAACTCATTACTTAAGTTATGTCAGCAAAAACAAATATATAATTCAAAATGTATACAAAAAAGAATTCCAAGAAAGAATTTAGTTAATAATCAAAGAATGGGTATATAAAGATTATTGTAGGCAGTCATGATGTAACAGTAATTATTGTAGGCAGTCATGATGTAACAGTAATCATTGTAGGCAGTCATGATGTAACAGTAATCATTGTAGGCAGTCATGATGTAACAGTAATCATCGTAGGCAGATTATTGTAGGAAGTCATGATGTAACAGTAATCATTGTAGGCAGATTATTGTAAGCAGTCATGATGTAACAGTAATCATTGTAGGCAGATTATTGTAGGAAGTCATGATGTAACAGTAATCATTGTAGGCAGTCACGATGTAACAGTAATCATTGTAGGCAGTCACGATGTAACAGTAATCATTGTAGGCAGTCATGATGTAACAGTAATCATTGTAGGCAGTCATGATGTAACAGTAATCATTGTAGGCAGATTATTGTAGGCAGTCATGATGTAACAGTAATCATTGTAGGCAGTCATGATGTAACAGTAATCATTGTAGGCAGTCACATTGTAGGCAGTCATGATGTAACAGTAATCATTGTAGGCAGTCATGATGTAACAGTAATCATTGTAGGCAGTCATGATGTAACAGTAATCATTGTAGGCAGATTATTGTAGACAGTCATGATATAACAGTAATCATTGTAGGCAGTCATGATGTAACAGTAATCATTGTAGGCAGTCATTATGTAACAGTAATCATTGTAGGCAGATTATTGTAGGCAGTCATGATGTAACAGTAATCATTGTAGACAGTCACGATGTAACAGTAATCATTGTAGGCAGTCATGATGTAACAGTAATCATTGTAGGCAGTCATGATGTAACAGTAATCATTGTAGGCAGTCATGATGTAACAGTCATCATTGAAGGAAGTGGACTTGGCTACTCTAGTTCAAATCCTAATGCTAATACTCTTGAGAAAGACACGAATCCAGCTATTCTCTCTCCACCAGAGGGTAAATTGTAAGGCAGAGTAGGCTCTTTAACCTAGGTATGGCAACTCATATAAGAGAAGAAAAACTGATTTCAAATCAGTTGTAGACCTGGAGAAGGATGGGCTTCACAGAGTTATTCATGCTGACTATATAAGTAGTGCTCCCATGACCAAAAATGGATACGGGACCAGTGAAAAATAGGTTGATAATCAGTTATATGCCAAAATGTCATGACACAAAGTTTAACCTAGAAAAATGACAAAAGACTTCCTCTTTACAAAAATGCCCTTATTCAATGATCTAAATGATTCAATCATATAAAAAACAGACATTTTTGATAATTTTATTGCTCTTATTTTAAGAGCATACAAAGTTTTAAATACTTAGACCAAAATCAAAGTTAACAAAAAAAAGGTTTAAACAGTTCATAAATTTTCTGATAGTTTACATCTTCCTTTCAGGTTAATATTTGGGTTATTTTGTTTAGTTCCTTATAGGATTATCAGTTTCTATAATTCAGTTGATTTGTCAAAAGTTTGTATCAATCACTCAACACATCAGCAAAATTACAATTCAATATCAATACACATTCAATGATATGGAAAGTTTGTTTGGTTAGTCCAAAACTTGCCTAATTTTTTGCATTCATGATTGCACCTTTAAAAAAATTTTTTTTTTGCAACTCATTAAATTTTATTAGTCAAACCAAATATATAATTCAAAATGTATATAAAAAAGAAATAATTTAATGAAAATTTAATTAATAATTAAAGAAATAATGGATATACAGAGATTATTGGGCTTGATACACAAAAATATTGGAGGTGCCCATGGTGTAATGTTTATCATGGTAGGAAATGGACACCGCGATACAAGTTCAAATCCTTGACAAGAATGATTGCATTTCACATAGCACTAATACCCTTGGGAAAGGTATGAATCCAATTATTCTCCCTCCAGCTATAGGTAAATAGTAGGGCAGACTAGGTTCTTCAGCCTTGGTGAGGCAACCAGTCTAGGAGAAGGAAAACTCTGAATTCAAACCTGTTAAACTCCGCTTAAAAATTGACCTTGTGTCATATCCTGCCCAAGCGGAGGGGGTTGGTAAATATGGATACACAAAAATATCACATGACAATTTGAAAAACTCTTGTCACTCATTTGTATTAATTTCGAAATTAAAAAATTAATGGTTTATACATTTCTCTCATTCTCCAGAGGAAAAAAAAAAAAAAAAATGAAAATTGAGAGGATAAAAAAACTATTTACCAATTGAATTATACAATTTACTCTCATCATATATCACAATAAGTTAAGAGATATATCGATCTTATGTTAGTGGAGAACTCTTTGTGGTGTAGTGGTTCATATGCTGAACTGTGACATAGTAAGCAAGTTCAAACTCCAGTCATGCTATTATGTTCACTTTCAAACTAACCCTTGAGAAAGGCATGAACCTCTCAATTATCCCTTCAGCTATGGATTAAATAGTACCACTACTGTTTTTTTACAGGGATGGCTTTGGCATTAGATAACCCACAAAGGTTGATATGTCTTTAAACAAAGAAATCAAACCAACTAAAAATACAATGATAATAGTAAACTATCTGAACCTGTGGAAATTTCACATTTTGATTAGAAACAATCACCAAGGAATAAAGGTCAATATGACATTTTAATGTATATATATATATATATATATATATATATATATATATATATAACTTGAAACACTGGGTACCAATCTGAAGCATTTGTGCCCAAATCTTAATAAATTTCATATATATATATATATATATATATATATATATATATAGGAGGCACATTTTATTAAAGATGTCAGACAAGCATTTGGAGTTGAGTTTTTTTTTAGGGTTGTTTTTTTTTATTAACCTTTCCATGTTCATGAGCTAGATGTCACAACTGTGGATAAAGGCTTTTTAATAACTGTCTAAAATCTCTGATATTTTAACCCGAGTAACATGTGATAAATACTCTCATTCAAAATATTTATTATTCACAATCTACAGCATGTTCAGACCCACCTCCTTGATAATGACTAATGAAGATCGAAAGTCCATGCACTTGGGATACACCAGAGATTTGGGACAGTTATTAAAAAGATTTCATCCCCAGTTGCAACATCTAGCTCATAAATATTAAAAGTTTGATAAAAAAGATAAATAAATAAAAAATAAAAAAAATAAACTCAATTCTAAATGCTTGTCTGTCATCTTTAATCCTATTTACCCAACCCCTCCGCTCGGGCAGGATATGACGCAAGGTCAATTTTTAAGCGGAGTTTAACAGGTTTGAATTCAGAGTTTTTCTTCTCCTAGACTAGTTGCCTCATCAAGGCTAAAGAACCCAGTCTGTCCTATTTACCCATAGCTGGAGGGAGAATAATTGGATTCATACCTTTCCCAAGGGTATTAGTGCTATGTGAAATGCAATCAGTCTCGTCCAGGATTTGAACTTGTGTCGCCGTGCCCATTTCCTATGACGATAACCATTACACCACGGGCACCTCTGTCTGTCATCTTTAATAAAATAAGCCTACAAAAAAAATTTGCTGCCTAAACACACACACACACACGCACACCAAAACAAGTTGAATAATTTAAACAAACAAATGAAACTAGTCAAAAGAATATTTTCTTTATCATAACATTTTGATGAACAATATTTTTTATAAGACATGGTGAATTAATATCAACACATATACCTAACAAAATTAATTAAATGTAATCTTTGGGTTTGTTGGGGTTTTTTTGTTTTAAGGCATATCAACCCTTTTTGGGTCATTGAACCCTGAATTAAATTTCAAACAATTCAGTTTAGCATAAGGACACAGTTTAGTTCTATTTGACCCATAGACCCTATCAGGTGCTACCACTCCGGGCCAGAGTGGACCTAGCAGTGATGGCAGTAAAGGGGTACTCCGCATTCCCTAAAGCTCCAGTATTACTGAAGCCTTACCATCAGATTGTTTAGTATCATATCTAGGACACTCATTGGGGGAGCCTTAACCCTCTTCAGAGATGTAGTCAGTGTATTCTGCAACTCCAGCCAACTGGGCCATAATCTTATAATTATACCAGAAAGTTTTTTTTCTAATTTTTTCTATTTTCATCCATATGTGACATCCAAAGTTCTTCTGTCCCTTGGTGCACATATTTAAATGCAATAATGCATATTGATGCAAGTATATCTATATAAGTACATATGCATATAGGTATAATATGTATCTATATGCATGTGGGAGTGAATGTATCTACAGGTATGTGTGGGCATAGATAACATGTGTGTGTGTGTGTGTGTGTGTGTGTGTAGGTTTGGTTTGGTTTGGTTTTATGGCATATCAACCATTTTAGGTTATTTAATGCCAAATCCTCTTTATACATATATGTCAAATATATATATATATATATATATATGACTTGTAAACACATTTTGTAAATAACATTCTTGAACAAGACTGAGCTATTTTTTGCACACAAATGGTTTCAAGTCTTGCTATATAACAGTTACAATTTAACATCAGTCATTTGTTTGCACATGTAGTTTGTTCTATTTTACCCATAGATAAGACCCTGGAAGCAATGGCAATGAAGGAGTACTCCACATTCCCCAAATCTCTAAGGCTGGAGCCTCGCCATCAGATTTTTTAATGTTATATCTAGGACACTTGTTGGGAGTCTTACTCCTCTGCAGAGATGCAGTCGGTGTATTCTACAGCTCCAGCCAACTGGGCTAGTGTGTGTGTGTGTGTGTGGTAGTAGTAGAAGAATTAAAAGGATAGCTAAACAAGTTAGAGAGGTTGGCAGATTTTAATAAATAATAAAATGGAAAGAGGAGGATTTCTTGATGAGGACGAAAAGGTTGGTTGTTTTTAATGTCAGTTACAAGTACAATCAGAGATCAGAAGAAAAAGTTATTATTTTCCAAAGTACTTAAGTTCTAGGAGGTTCACACGAGGTGTGGGGAAACCAAGGCCCTGTATATTCAAGGAAGAAATCAGGAGATTGGCAGATAAGTGGCAACCTGATCAGTGATGGCTGATCAACAAAATCAAACAAAAGTAAATATATATCTTATGCTCTCAAGTTAAAATAGAGAAAATTTGCTCAGATTTAGAATTTACATACATAGAATCAAATCTGGTATATCAAAACTGATTATATGAAATCAGTTGTTATAAATATTTAGAGAAATATGTAAGATAAAATTAGAAGGAAAAAAAGATCTGAGAACAATTTTATATTTTCTTCAAATCAATTATTGTTTTGAAAGTCCTTATTATTAGGTCATTTTTCTTTAGTGAAAAACAAAAACCTAAATAATTATAAATATTATTAATAATAATATTAATGCAGTTGTTGGTGGCTTATATATTAGTTTTTATATATATTTAATAACATGGATGCTTATCTGCAACCATTGGTTTCATGCACATCAATACATGGTAATCATCAGGCAGTAAAAAGAAGATTTTGGAGGAATCAAAAAATCCCAAAGATATAGTCCAAAGAATATCATGTTAAAATTGCATATGAAGCCTTTTTTGTGTGAGTATAGGTTATATTTGCATATTATTGTGTATTCTCATATATATGTGTATGTGTATGCGTGTGTGATGATACATGCATGTGGCAGGTTTGCAGGTGTCTTGTGAATGTATGTGTGTAGCAATGTAAAAGGCAGCAGAAGTTGAGAGATGGTAGGGGATTTGACCAAATAATTTTTTTTATTGTTTATAGTGATGATTTCAGTTAAGGGATAAAATTATAATCAACATTGATTGCATTATGAAGAAAATGAATTTTGGATTTAAAATGTGAGAATAGACAAAATGGATGTTAGGTTTAAAAACATTTTAAACCCAACATCCATTTCATCTATTATTCCACAAATATATAAGAAACCTTGTAAAAATATACATCATGCTGTTTGATTTAACTGATGGAGTCAATTTGAACTAGAAAATAAATCCATGTCCATGACAAAGAGTTCTGGCACTTTGTTTGACCTGCAGATTATTGGCATCTATTATTTATATATTCCTATAAGAATAAATGGCAAGAGCAGAGAGAAAAGAAAAAAGAGAGAGAGTTAAATATATTGTCAAAAGTTTCTAATATAAGATGCAGTGAGTAGGGAAGAAAAAAAGAATTTTTAGTCATCAAATGTTGCATTGGTTCTAAGTCATAACTTCCTCAAATTTATCAAGAATGGATTAGACAAAAGGATTTTAACTTAAAGAAATAGTGTAGGAAAAAGTTATTTCTAATTCAAAAGGAAACAGCTTTCAAGTGTTTCAGTCATGATTATATCCCAGAATTAGGCAGTTTAAATGGTAAGTGGATTAGATGCTTTTACTGTATTAAAGTTAATCCTGTTTAAAAGCTATATGAATAAGCCTTCTGGTTAAGCCAAATCAATTTCTGTAATCAACTGTGTTTTTGTTTATAGTCTATGTAAGAGCATTACAAAAGAAAATGAACAACTTAACCAAATAAGGACATAAGAATCTTCTATCTTAAAATAATTATGACCTCATCCATACAAAAATAGAAATGTTAGTGACATTGTGCCTACCCATGTTGAAAGCAAAAAAAAACCACTAAGGCAAGTTCTAAATGAGCCTGTTTCTATTCATTTTGAGCTAATAGTTTTGGGAAAAGCATGAACCCCTATCCAAGTGAACTTTCTAACCTTAGTGGACAACTAGTCAATGAGAAGAAAAACTAAATTCAAAACCAGGTGCTAACAACACTAAAATTGGTTTGATTTCTTTGTTTAATGGCATATCAACCATCATGGGTTATTCTATATCAAAGCCATCCTTAGAGAAGAATAGTGGTGTTATTAACCCACAGTTGGTTAGGATAAGGCCTAAAACTGGTGGAATAGTTAACTAACTAGTCTTTCAGACACATTGCTATTGTATAATGAATTTTATCCTCACTGGATACACTGTCAAAAAGTAGGGCTTCAATGAAATCAGCACGTCAATTTTAAATTCTGGATGAGGCTGTTAGCCTTTTACATTGTGGTAAGGCTCTTATGGTCAAATAGTAGAAGTTACTAGGTTCTTTAATTTTGGTAATGCAACAAGTCTAGAATAAAGAAAAATTCTGAATTTAAACCTACTGTAATCAGCTTAAAACTCCATGGCACAGAGGTTGAACAAATACATATATCTATGTGTGCTTAGCACAATGACTATCATTATAAGAAATGGAATGGGTGACCAGAGTCCAAATATTGGCTGTTTGCATTTTTACTTCACACTAATCCTATTTACCCAACCCTTCCGCTTGGGCAGGATATGACAAGGTCAATTTCTAAGCAGAGTTTAACAGGTATGAATTCAGAGTTTTCCTTCTCCTAGACTAGTTACCTCAACAAGGCTGAAGAACCCAGTCTGTCCTATTTACCCATACCTGGAGGGAGAATAATTGGATTCATACCTTTCCCAAGGGTATTAGTGCTATGTGAAAATGCAATCATTCTCTTCAAGGATTTGAACTTGTGTCGCCATGTCCATTTCCTACGACGATAACCATTACACCACGGGCACCTTTTTTTACTTCACACTAATGCCTTTGATAAAAAGCACAAATCCATACATTCTACCATCATCTATAGGTAAATAGTAGGACAGACTTGGTTCTTAAGTTTTTATTACACAATCAATTTAGAAGAATGAAAACTGAATCTAAACCCTGTTTTACACCACTTAAAAATTGACCTTGAGTCAAATTTTGCCCTCAAGTACATACATACATATCTATGCCAGGAGGTGCCTGTGGTGTAATGTTTATCATCGTAGGAAATGGACATGGCGACACGAGTTCAAATCCTGGAGGAGACTGATTGCATTTCACATTGCACTAATACCCTTGGGAAAGGTATGAATCCAATTATTCTCCCTCCAGCTATGGGTAAAATAGTAGGGCAGACTAGGTTCTTCAGCCTTGGTGAGGGAACTAGTCTAGGAGAAGGAAAACTCTGAATTCAAACCTGTTAAACTCCGCTTAAAAAATTGACCTTGTGTCATATCCTGCCCGAGCGGAGGGGTTGGTAAATATGTATGTATGTATGTATATATCTATGCCAGTGGTTACCAACCTTTTAATTCATGGTTCCCTTTGACTTGCAATTTATCTGTGGACCCCTTAGTACCTGTTATTAGAAAAATATATTTGTACTAGTTAGATTTGATCTAAAATATTGCAGCTACTTATATAGCTCTTCACAATCAGATATCAATTTCATGTACTCCTCCCCCAGAAATGTGATATTGCCCCTGGGTTCTGTACAAAAGGTGGACTAACTTGTGACTTGAGTCTGACAACATGCTGCAACATGTGCAGCTGTTGGTCATCTCAGATTTTTTTCTGTAATACCAAATCAAAAATAGCACTGATCTGGGTGGGGAGGCTTCTTTCATACAAGTTTTTCCATCTCCTTTATATCAAAGAGAAGGAAATAAGGACATGATTATTGATATCAATGAACTACCTTGTCTGTCAGTCATACAAACATTCATAACTGTATGTACTGTAATATAAAAATACTAAAAACTAAAATTTCCTCTTGTTTTTATAATCTAATAAAATATTCATAAGTACATTTAACTGCTGTGTTTATATTTTGAGAATATAAACCATTGTTTTATTTTTTTAATTATTCACTGACAATTTAAAATTAAATGCAACAAGAACTCTACATATAGATAATGATATTTATAAAAATAACTTAAATAATTTTCTGACAGTAACATAATTATCAAGTTGATGACTTTTTTAAATTTCTAGATAAAGCAATATTATTTTATTTCCAAAAACTAAGGTTGACCCCACCACCAAATATACAGTAGGCTTCAAGTAATTTTTCTCTGAAATCAGAATTATATCAGTCATATATGTATTTACAAACCCCTCCACACAGGTAGGATGTGACACAAGGTCAATTTTTAAGGAGTTTAACAGGTTTGAATTTAGAGTTTTCCTTCTCTTAGACTAACTGCCTAACAAAGGCCAAAGAATTCAGTCCACCCTACTATTTACCCATAGCTGGAGGGAGAATAATTGGATTCATACTTTCCCCAAGTGTATTAATGCTATGTGAAATACAATCAGCCTTATCCAGGATTTGAACTTGTGCTGCCAATTCCTACAGTGATAACCATTACACCATGGGCACCTACATCAGCCATATATGAAGCATGCAAATCTTACACATTACAACTTATATTTACATGAATTAATAATCTATTGTGCTATCATAAAATTGAGCAGATAAACAACATACTATTGTTATCTGACTAGCTGTCTGAGTACTGTGATGTGTAGGGAATGAATAAATAAATAAAAAAATTAAATTTGAAAAAATAAATAAATAGATAAAAAGAAAACTATTAAATTTGAAGAAACTCCCAGGTCTCTAACAGAAAAAGAGATGATGCATGTGTAAAAGAAAAAAGGATTTTCCCCTTGAAAAAGGAAACGATATCATCTTTCTCTTTCAGGCAGTGTCCGTCAAACCAACAGCACCATTTTGCTGTCTGGGGTTTTGGGCACCACGCTGCGTCACAAGACGGTAGCGTTGGTTAGTCCCTTCACTCAATAAATAAAGGAAAGTATAGAAGAAATATTTTCGTTTCTTATCTATTTCTATCTTTTCTTTTTGTATATTTCGTTTGAGACTTTCTTTGGACAAGGCATTGCACCGGCTAGTCAACGTCGGGTAAAATAATATAACCAAAATATGGAGTCAGATATTTACGGCAACACAGCCTTGCCCTTAGCCCCTGACCTTCAAATTCCTTCAAAACCCACAGATGTTCCGGTTGGTGTTAACACATCACTTGTTGAAAGTGGCAAGTGATCATTTATTAAATATGCTCACTAAACAAGAGCTTAAGTTGGAAATGTCTGTGGTAGCCTGCTGGAGTTACAGTATGTGGTGTGATAGAAATATGTGGAAAGTTGGATAAATCAAACACTCAACTCAAATTTTGATGTGTGATATTTCGTTTGGGCTTTATTTCTTCATCTTCATGAACTTCTTCAAGACTGAGACTGTTTTCTTAGTTTTTCTATTTAAAAGCATGTGAGAGGAAAAGTTGGGAGGGATTTAAAGTCAAATGTATCAGGTTTCATTAAAGATTTTTTTCTTTTGAAAGTCTAGACAGATTTTAGGGAGTTGATAAGAAAGAAGTAGGGAAGGGTTTGTGTGGATGGGGTTCCTAAAATCTATCTCCACTTTCAAAACAAAAAATCTTTAATGAAACCTGATACATTTGACTTTAAATCCCTCCCAACTTTTCCTGCTACAATTATACCCCCTCCACTTTCCTCACATGCTTTTAAGTAGAAAAACTCAGAAAACAGTCTCTGTCTTGAAGAAGTTCTTGAAGATGAAGAAATAACAGACATCTAAATTTGAGTTAAGTGTTTGATTTATCCAACTTTTCACATATTTCTACCAAGCTGTCAGATTCACTACAAATCTATCTTTTCAATAGTATGTGGTGTATATCAAGTGTTAGAAGCACTGGTTGACCCCTCTGTAGTAAAGGTTGGATTTTAGCCCTGTAGTATAAGTGGACCCAACCCTGGGTTTTGCAGAGATTAAAAAGTCAATTTGTACATTTTACAATTTATAGTAGTAGCTTTACCCCACCTTTTTGTTGCTTTTTATCTCAATAGTCAGTGTTAGAAAGGAGTAGGGAAATTATGGTCTCTAATTATATAGAGTAAAAAAAAAATAAATAAAAAAATTTTAAAAAATCTTCAATCATTTTAAATAGGTAAAAACCTACAATATTAATATTTCAAGAACAAATGTAGTTCAAAATCATTTAAAAATTATCTCAAAGTGATCAATCTGATCCAAAGATGGAACCCTAACAGGTAAAATCACTCCAGGTTAGAGTGAACCTGATAGTAATGGTAAAAAAGGTGTAACTCCAGACTCTCCAGAGCTCAAGAACTGGAGCCTCACTATTAGATGCAATTTAGTGTCATACCTAGAAAACTTACCTTGTGATATGTTGTGATAAAAAGCAACAACAATAAGATAGCAATAGTTGGTATAACTAAAATAAGTACCAGACATTGGCCTAGCGGTTAGAGTGGCCCGGGAGACATGGGTTCAATCCCAGATCGAGTCATACCAAAAACTCAAAAAATGGTACTTGATGCCTCTTTGTTTAACACTCAGCATTATAAGGTATGGATCAAGGGTAAAGTGGAGCAATCCAGGGAAAGGAGTAGCACCCTCCCCTACACCTTCGTGTAGTAAGCTATTGAAAAGGGAGCCTTCGGGTCACCCTCGACTATGGTCGCCAACTTTACTTAAATAGTATAAAGTATTTCTATCTAACACTAAAAATTCTATTTAATAATTATTTGTTTACACACAATTGTTTTCACATTATCTTATCTACGACAAATAATTTTCAAATAGATCTATTTGAATCATAGATAGGACCCTAACAGATACTTACAGTCTGTGTCAAAGTGAACCTGGGAGTAATGGCAACAAAGTGATAACTCTAGACTCCCTAGAGCTCCACAACTAGAGCCTCACCACTGATTGTAGTTTAGAGTCATAACCAGGACACTGACTGTTGTGATAAAAAGCAACAATAATAAGATAGAGTAAAGATTTTTATTAAACAATAAATATAAGTTAATTTGAAAATAACTTGAATACTTGAAGAAAAAAGTCTTATTTTATGTTCATTTTTTCATTTTAACTGGAATGTTTTTGTGACTTTTGCTTAAAAAATGTGCATACTATAAAATAATACATTGTTTGAAAATACTGTTTGATAAAAACACTTGGAGAAATGTATAATTAGACTTATTTAATGATAACTTATGATTTTAATGACCAGGTAGGCATCAAGGCTGTGCTAGGATTTCTAACTGCAGGATTTCAATCTTTTTTTTTTTTTTTTTTAATTTGAATCTTACAACTCAATGAATGAATCATATAAAACTATTTAATGGGTCATTTTTTTTTCTTGAATGTATCAAGATTCAGTTTAATATAAAAGGATATCGTCACAAGATCAAGTCCCTATCTTTAAAAAGAAAAATTAAAAAATTAAAGCTCAATTGATCAGTTTTAGCAGCATGTCAACCTGTCTTGGGTTATTTGATGCAAAGAGGTTTGGGAATCCCATGCATTGTATGTTCTTATTTACATTTTTTGTGTAATTATTTAAGAGTTTTTTGGGATTTTTAACACAGTTATAACAAAGTATTCCTATCTAATACAAACAAATTCCACACTGCTGTAGGATTTCAAGTATTCTTATCTAATACTAATGATTATACGGGGGGGGGGGAACCTCTCTGGCTGTAAACATGGTAGAATGTGACATCATTGTAGGCAAGTTAAAACTCCAATCACTATTGCATTCTTTTTTGGACTAATACCATTGGGAAAGGTTTGAAACCCTTTATCTCCCCAGCTATGGATTAAATAGTACCACTACTGTTCTTCTACAAGGATGGCTTTAGCATTAAATAACCCACAAAGGTTGATATGCTATTAAACAAAGAAACAAAACTAAACTAATGATTATATCGTTTCAAGTAATTATTTAGTTGTCTAAATTTCTGAGAAGAAGCTTGATGATTTTTATCATTAAGGGTTTTCGGACAACTGTCTTCATCTTTATTTCCACTAAGTGGAAATAACAATAAAGATGAAGACAATAGTCCGAAAACCTTGAATGATAAAAAATTAAATTATTTCTATTTAATAATAATATTCATTTGTTTGCATATAGTTATATGGTTTCAAATAACTACAAGTAATCCTGAGTAAACAATTACAGCTTCAAGTAACTATTTTTTAATAAAGAATTTACAGTTACATGGCATCAAGTATTTCTACTGATTACAAATAATTTGCATACAGATCAATTTGACCTGGAGATGGACACAAAACAATTTGATGGTGAGGCTCCAGTAATGCTGGAGCTTTGGAGAATGTAGAGTACTCCTTCATTGCCATCACTCCCAGGTCCACTCTAGTCCAGAGTAGTAACACCTGATAGGGTCCTGTTTACAGGTCAAATAAAACTGAGTCTCAATTTTTTCCCTAAATTATCATTGAAGTCAGTATTTATTTTAATCAGCAGTAAATAAGTTCATTTTATTGACCAGAGGGACCGACATTTGATTTACACAGCAAACCAACTTATAAATAAATGAATAAAGAAAAAAAGAAAAAAAAAAAAGCTAAGATTTCCTTCAATTTTAAATAAACGGTGTCCAAAATGTTTTGGATAGAGATGCCAAATTTGTACTTCTAGAAGAACAGTAGTGGTACTATTTAACTCATAGCTGGGAGGATAACAGGTTCAAACTTTTCCCAAGAGTATTTGTCTGAAAGTAATTGCAAGACTGGAATCCATAGTCCATTGCTTTAACCATTACACTATTAGGACACTCCCCTTCTTTGTTTTACTGGCATATCAACTTTCACGGTAATTTAGAGACAAAGTCATCCTTGTAGAAGAAAAGTGATACTATTTAACCCATAACTGAGGGGGATAAAGGAATTCATATATTTCCTCAAAGTGTTCACCAATGGTCCAGGAGACCAGGGTTCACTCAGTATTATAAGGTAAGGATCAAGGGTAAAGTGGAGCAATCCAGGGAATGGAGTAGCACCCTCCCCTATAACTCAGTGTAGTAGCTATTGAAAAGGGAGCCTTCGGGTCACCCTTGACTAAGGTTGCCAACTTTTACTTTTATTAGTCTGAAAGTAAACATAACAGTACAATTGGAATTCGAACTCACTTCTACAATATCACAGTTGAGCCCGTTAACCACTATACTACAGAGACTCCAGAAATTCTAGTAGTAAAAGCTTATGCTATATCTATAACTACTTATACTGATTGAGCCATCCTGAAATAAGGGAGACTAAGGTTAGCTATATAATCACATTCTGAACATGAGGTCCTACCACCATATTCAATGGGCGCTTCGCGTAGTGTAAAGATTGATTTGCACACCTGCAAGAGTGAGTTCGAGTCTAATTGGGCGCCCCATTCATTCGGCCTTGTGCTACATCTAAGCAAAACGCTTAGTAAATTACAACCATCATATTCAAAAATTAGAAACAATAAAATTAACCAACACTGTTGATACCATGTATAGAGAAGAAAAATTAGTGGATAAAAATCAAGTTCAATTAATTAGCTAAATCATTTAAAACCAAAAAGAAAGTGTATTAAAAAGAAAATGTTTATAAAATACCATCAATATATGGAGACCAACAGGAAAAAAAAAACAAATAGAAACATAAGGGCTTTCAGGTAATTCTTATAATTTAAATGTTTGTTCAAACAGACCCCAAAATGTCAAAATTCAAAAAAATCTTATCCTTCAGTAACTGTTAAACTTAATTTGATATATTTTTTTTTCAAATCTACTCTCTTAAGAGGGTCTCCTCAACCCCGACAAAAAGATTTGGTGTCTCGATCAATACTCTATTACTCCCCCCCCTCCCAAGGGCAAACAAGACACTTAACCTAGAGTCTTGCACAAAGCATTGCTGAAACGTACCTTACTGGGGCTCCCAAGCAGAATTGCACTCCCCACCCCCTAGGACAACCAAGACACTTAACCTAGAGTCTTGCACAAAGCACGGCTGAAACGTACCCTAGTGGGGTTCCCAAGCAGAATTGCACTACCCCCACCGTCTCTATTTCGGCTAGTACGCCGACTGGCCTGCTTCCAACACTCATTCACATTCAGCTTTTCTTTTGAAGATATATCACTAACATGAACCATCAACGATTGAACAAATTGTTCTTTCTTGACCAGGACACAAATTCCGGATATATAACAGTTTATAGACGAAAGAAAAAGAAAGAATTTTCTAAGTATTCCAATGTTATATAAATAAAACAAATACTAAACAGTGAATTAAAAGAAACAAAATTTAAATTATTTACATTACAAATGTTTCACGCCCAGTCAGCAGGGCTTAAATTATACAAGAGGTAGAGCCACCCACCCCCACTTTATAAAAAGAGATGTCCTGAGTATGATATTAAACAAAAGTTGGTGATGAGAATCCAGTTATACCGAGTATGGAGACAACCATTTCATTTCTATTACTCCCAGCCATTAAATTTGTTGCCAAATACCCCGCACCAAAAGCGTTAAGCAACATTGCAATATTTTGAAGCAAACTCACAGCTAAGGTCCTACTATAGAGTATAAAATTCATACACAAAACAGAATAAGATAAAATATATGCATAAATATAGGATCATTTACTGTTGACCTGTTATTAGGTGGGCGGTTTAACTGAAAAACCGACTTTTTCGGTTTCATCTTCACACCGTGAAACAGCATCGAATTTTTTTACAAAACCGAAATTGTTCGGTCTAGTGCTATCAATACTGAGTGACTATATCCAAGGAAATTCAGTTGAAAAAGATTTTCAGATTTTTATAAATTAAATTTGATCAACATTTATACCATTGTAAGAGGAAAAGAGTGAACAAAAATGATAAAATCATGTAATTGACAAGTTTTAGGAAATGAAGAAAAAAAGGAAATACGATAGATATGACACTTGGAAATCTTTCATATCATAGAACGCTTTTAACAGAAAAAAAAACCAAAAAAAAACGGAGGTGTGGATACGACATATTTGAAATCTATTTCAGTATCTTGTAATTTGCTTGAAGCATTGCATAGATTATCTTATTTTATTGTTTTGATTTAGAGGGCTATTGCAGTGCGAAATAATAATTATTTGACTAATTAATTTTAAAGTAAAAACTTTATCATCAAAGACTTTTTTTCAAAAAATGAACACGATGTCGGATGTTCAATTTTCTTTTTTTAATTTGAAAATCCAACATCGTGTTCATAGCTCTCAACATAAATACAATAAAATATTTGTTTCAGTTTTCAAAAAATATTTAAAAAAATAGAAAGTTTCGCCTTAATGTTAGATTTTATGAAATCGGATTTTTGACAAGGATAATAGTTTTCTGGTAAGCGAGTACGCCAATCACGAAATGAAGTTGTTGTAAACAAAAAAAATGAAGATTTTTTTTTTTAAATAAATAAATTTGTTTTTATCGAGGGAATGTACCTAAATTAGATATCAAGAATAATTAAAATAGTTCTTAATTTCACTTTTAAAATGTGTATTTTCCAGATATGCTAATCTCCAGTGTAAAATTGTTTGTTTTCTACAAGTAAAATTAAGTTGTTTTTATCTAGCGAATACACTGAAAATTACAAAAAAAATAAATAAGATTTAATCTCAGTTTTAAAATGTATATTTGTTTTTAAACCCAAAGTAAAAAATATTTTTAGCCACTTGTGTTCGGTGGTGTTCTACCTATAAAATTCTTCTAAACAAGGAAAATGAAGGTACTTATGCATTTATGTTACCGCGATAAAGCCGAACTTTCACGAGCGTTTCCGGGTCTATAACGGAAAGAATCGGAATATGCCGACAAAACGCCTAGCCAATCAAATTCAAGCAAGCAGACGATAAATCAATCAATTTGTTGACAAAGTTACGAGAACAGTATTATTCAAGCAATTTTAAACAACATGAATTTATCGCAGCTAAGCGACAAACTACAATCTGTGGAAAAGGTGATACAATTCTGTCAAGAAAAAAAACTTATTGGCAAAATTAAATGTTGCCGGACATGCGAGCATCCTTGCCATTTAAAAAAAATGAGAAAAAGTTATGCCTGGAGATGTCGAAATACCAAATGCAGGACGTGGACTACATTGCGCTAAGGGACGTTTTTCTACCGGTTCAAACTGACCATTGCTCAAATATTAAAATTGATATATCTGTGGTCGCACGAGATGGCTACAGTTAAAAATATAAGACGAGAGTGCAGCATCAACTCACATGAATTTTGTCGGTATATTCCGATTCTTTTCGTTATAGGCCCGGTAACGCTCGTGAAAGCTCGGCTTTGTCGCGGTAACATAGATGCATAAGTACCAAAATGAATTTTATTTTTACAAATATCTTTATGGTTTTATCTAGCGAATACACTTAAAATTATATATTAAAATGATTAAAAAGTTTTCAGTTTTAAAATGCATATCTAAAAAAGAACAGGTTATACTCACAGATTAGGAAATATACACATTCTAAAAATGAAATTAAAAGCTTTTGATTATTTTTAATATTTAATTTTAGAATCATTTGCTAGATAAAAACAAATTTATTTAGAGAAAAAAACTCATTGGTTTTCCTTGTTTAGAAGAAATTTATTCGCAAAAACAACAACTGACTGGTGTACCAGAAAAAGAATCGCATTTTTAATTATTTTAAACATGAGGGATTTCATTTGGAGGCTTTTTAAAAGCCACATTATAAACTAATTTTTGGAGAGCTATACCATTTTCTCTCTCAAATGTGTTGTCCAAAGACAAAGATAGTTTATGCGACAATTTCTTTGGTAATTTATCAATTTGGAAATAAATATGATAGTTATTTGTAATTGACAATTTATTCAAAAGCTTGATAAATTAACTTTAATCCAAGTCATGAATTCTATGATAAAATTACCTTTAAAGCCTAAAAACTGCCTTTAGGTAAACAATCTCTAATTTATTACCCACTCCGATTCGCGGCTTTCGGGTTTTCAATTGCACTGGTATTTACGCAGGTCTACAAATTTTCATTAATCTTACTGAAAACCAAATATTGTCCCCTTAGGCACTAATTAACAGAACTTCAACAATGACAGACAAAATTCTTTTAAAAATGGAAGACATTTGTAACAATTTAACGTTTGTTTTGTGCGTCTGTGTATGTGTGTGTGTGTTTTAACCATTTCATTTAACTCGAAAGAGAACGAACGAAAAGCCGTCCTTTTTGTTTTTTAATAGTAATTTTTTAAAGTTCGTTTTTTTGCCAAAATTGAAAGTTTCTCAAAAAAAAAAAAAAAAAAAAAAAAAAAGCCTGACGTTAAAACATGATCAAAATTTCACACATTACATATTGACATAATTCTGAGAGCGCACTATCAGGTGCTACCACTCCGGGTCAGTAGGCCTGAGAGCGATGGCAGTGAAGGGGTACTCCTTATTCCCCAAAGCTCCAGAATTACTGGAGGCTCACCATCAGATTGTTTAGTGTCATATCCAGGACACTCGGGGGGGGGGGTCTCACCCCTCTGCCGAGTTGCAGTCAGTGCATTCTGCAGCCCCAGCCGACTGGGCAAAGGAATAAATTGATTGATCTCGTAGCAGAAATAACTTCGTATTTTTGTTTGGCACGTTTATTAATTTGACCGTTAGGGTCGACGCATATTTTCACCCAATCAGGATGACTTATCCTATTCATCCCGGACCCTTTTTCCGGGCAGCGCCAAATTGGGAAAAGCCCGCTAAACACTCTTTCTCAGAACTTTTTCGAACAGGACAGACGTAATTACTGTCAGCGCTCCTTTTAGCAGCAGCATCACGACACCATGAGGAAAGCCATCTTAATTTATGTTCTTCTTGAGTCTATTCTTTTAGACCAAGGGTTCCCAGTTGATTATGAATTAAATGAATTCAATCCGCCTCACACAGGAACAACTTTACGTCACCTCCAAAATTGGCTATGTCGACTGCGACGCAAAATTTTGCTCAGACATCCAGCTACTTCATCCCTGGGAACATTTTCTGGAGACATTCACGCTTCTCTCCCCAAACAACCAGGACCACACATCCATGGGCGACTATATCATTCCTGTCCTTAACCAGCAAACACGACTTCTGCTACACTTATGGCGACCATATCTCACTCACACATTCAACAATGACTTAACCTAGAGACGCACATTTCACTCAGGCAAATAGCTGTTAAAATTCCTTCTCAACTATTTCCATCCCTCCTTCCTACGAGACTTGCAGCATAAACGTAACCCTTTATTCCACGCTGCCATTAAAACTATCATAAAAACCTTTCGACATCTTGGTTCTTCTCTCATTTATTTACCTTAAAACTTAGTGAGGAAACAACGTAACCACACGTAACATATTTCCTCGCTAGTTCTTTCTGCTACAATCCGTATCTGAGATCATTTACTTTAATCCAGCTATATTACCTGTAAGTTTAAACTTGATTTAATTGAGTGACATGTTCAGATTGAAACAATTCTATTTACCATTAAGACACTTCATGTAGGGTAATGATCAGCAAACTAAATTAGCAGACCATTATTAGTGAATTCGATTTCCACAGGGTACCCCATACTTCTTACCTTGTGCTATAACTAAACGAAGCTTACTAAATAACTTACCATTAGTGTTTACTATAATTGAAACTGGAGTTAAATGGAAACGCATACAGGGTGTTAAAAAAAATTAAGCTAAGACAACTAACTAAAGAACCTACTTATCGCCTCAACTATATTATACCACAACACATTCATACTCAAAAGAGAATAAGATAAAATGTAATTGACAACGGGTATAAAATGAAAACAGGAAATAATCTTCTATTGTATATACCGGACAGGAAATAGACTGGAAGTTATATTAGTTCAATTTTAGAGATACAACAATGTTAATTGTTGCAAGATTTTACAATGTAGTAGAGTGGGTGAAAATAAAATAGGTGAAATATAATATTAACAACAGATCTAACCAATCTAATAAGTATTATATTTTCAGTAAGTAACAGATAAACTGTTTGGCATTACAATAAAAGTTAACAAGTTGTTAAATGTGTTGCTATCTTTATTTTTATCTTCCACTAAATCAAACAAAAGTAGTAATGTCACCTGAGAAAACAAAACTGCCAGCGAGAAGATGGAGGTCTTCCTGTTGGTTAGAGGGAAAATAACTTTCATGTTTGGTTTAGAGTAAATAGTATATTCATTAGGGTACAACCAAACAAGTTCTGGACTTGAGTCAATTCTAAATTTATTTTTAAGTGTTTTCTTGTCTTGTACAGTGAAGATTAGTGGAAATAATAGCTAAGATGGCAGAGAGAAAAATTAGTACTTTCTTCAAATAGACCAAAAAAAAAAAAAAAACTTGATTTGAGCAATTTTATTAAAATCAGAACTAGATTAGATTACCAATAGATATAATAGGCCACTGGACTCACTGAAACTAATTTGTTGCACGGTGTGCCAGATTATAACCTTGTTTGAAGTATACAAGTATTTCATTATATAATTTAGTCAAAACTATAAGGGTCTCTGTACAACAGTGGTCCTCAACCTGTGGGCCTAGGGTACACAAGTAAATCCCACCCATAGTAGAACTATTCTTGTAACCAAAACTTAAACTTGGCATTCAATTCAAAATTAATTTTTCAGTTTTCATTCACATATTCCCAGAGAGACAGACATACCCAGTAACCTAGTGTTTTTTTGGGGGGAGCACTATTCATGTAACATGTCTTGGGCATGAATAGCCAGGCAAGGCTCATCTCTCTCCAGGTCTAAAACTAATTTGAATTCAGTTTTCCTTCTCCTGGACCAGTTGCCATACTATGGTTAAAGAACCAAAACTATCCTAGTATTTATCCATAGCTAAAAAGAAAATAGTTGGATTTATTTCTTTCCCAAGTGAATTAGCACTAAATGCTTCAGTCAGGATTTGAACTCATATAGCCAATTCTACTTCTTGTGATAATAACAGTAACATGACAAGTGCCTCTCAGAAAATAACTTTCAAATGCATATTCATTTTGACTAGTTGAACCCATGAAAAATCAACAATTTAATCAGAAACAACAACCAATGATTAAAGGTTGGTTGGTTGGGTTTTATGGCATATCAACTTTTGTAGGTTATTCAATGCCAAATCCATTTTTATGAAAATGTTTCTATTTCAAGCAATTCAATTTAGAATGAGTACAAAGTTTGTCAAAAACATTTCTATTTCAAGCAATTCAGTTTATTCAAACAGTTCTAATTCAACTAATTCAGTTTAGTAGAAGCACACATTTTGTTTATACATAGTTAAATGTCAAAACAGTTCTATATAAAGCAATTCAGTTTAGTGTAAGTACAGTTTCAATGTCAAAAACAGTTTCATTTCAAACAATTCAGTTTAGTATAAGTATGCAGTTAGTTCTATTTAACCCATAGATAGGGCCCTATCAGGTGCTACCACTCCAGGCCAGAGTGGACCTAGGAGCGATGGCAATAAAGGGGTACTCCTTATTCCCCAAAGTTTCAGCATTACTGGAACCTCACCATCAGATTGTTTAGTAGGGTAGGTCGATTTTTGAACTGTAAAAAGAATAACGCGGTGAAAGTTGCAAAATAACATCAGAAATTACCCCACGAATTATTTTTTTCCAAAATTTTGTATTTTTTTGCGAAATCGCATTTAAAGACATAATATTTTGTGATTTTAGTCGTGATATCGATGACGCTGGAAACCTGTATCCATAAGATTAAAACTGAGACGAAAGGAAAATTAAATAATAAAATTTATTAAATAATTGATATTTTTAAGTTTATTATCCATTTTCATATTATGTTTAATTAAATGACCAAAAATAAAATAAATTAAAATATATAGTTTAAAATACAAATAACGACTTACTAAACCTCGTTTTATTTACCGGATATTTTTTCGGCTTTCACCGGTGGTAAATATCTCTCCGGAGTACTTCGGTTTGTTTATATTTTTTACCCTTATAATTAACGCAAATATATATATTTCACAAAGTAGACATACTATTAAAATATTTAAACATTTTATAATTATTGTAATTTATATATATTTTAAAATTTAGTGTTTTTTAAGTGAAAAGTTGGTTTACGAGTTAATTTTGGAACTAAACAGTACAATACTGTTGTTTGGTAAGTAAACATTATTACTTTTTTTAATGAATTTTGAAATTTATTTACAATTTTTTTAAAACATCTTCGTGTATTTTCAGACACCATATATATATATATATATATATATATATATATATATATATATATATATATATTCTTTTTACAGATATTTTGATTAAAAAATGACAGGAAAAAACACTGGAGTTTCCACTCGAAATAAAGGTGCAATTAAATTTTCAGGTTTACCATCACCATTGGATAAAACTGAGACAGGAACTTGTCGACAAATAACTCAGTACAGCTATTTTTTAATGAACACTTATCCCCACCTTTCTTGTTTAGGTATTTCTAAATTAATAGCAAAGGACGTGATAGATATTTGGAAGGCTGTCAACCCTCGTTTGCCTTTGTTAAAGGAAATTAGTGTTGTCAACAAGGTGAAAATTCTATGCTTTCAGAAGGCAAAGCAAATAAGTAGGAAACATCTACCTGCTGCCCAAATAAAATTCTGGAAGGAAAAGTTGGATACATTTTTTGATATATCATCATGTTCGTGCAACCTGCCAATTTTAAGTTGTGACAATATTAATGTCAAATGCACCAAAGAAAATTGCCAGACTAAGCACATCATCTGCATTTGTCCTCTGACAAAAAAGCCAACAAAAAAGTATGAAGATATCCCCACCAATAGCTTCAACATTATATGTTCAGGGTGATTCTTCCCATTCTTACACACCTTCAAGTGATGAAACAGAGGATTATAAACAGCTAGATAGTCCTCTCCAAGTGCTTTATAACCTCACAAAAATTCCAAGGTATACTCTTGAGTTAGTTAGGGGTGATATATTTTCTAATCTTGGAGCCAGCCTTGCCCATGCCTTGCTCCTGGATTTGAGGGCTATTGGCCTTTTTATCCCTAATATAGATATAAAGAATATCTATATGGATAAATGTAAAATAGAGCAAAGGCTAAAGTGAAAACAAATGCCTATGAAAAGCATAATGAAAATGTGGAGAATCTTCTTTGTATAGGAGTTGATGGGAGGAAAAAGACACACTACACTACATTATGTGCAAATGATTGCCATAATTTACCCCAAAAATCTTTTTCAGCTGTTGAGAATCCCCTGGAGTTTCATTTTGGAATGAAAGATATGGATAGCCTTAGTAGTGACCAAAGACTACTCTATGAATATACAGTTGGTATTTCTAGAGTTAAGGTGGACCCTAGATTTGCATCGTGGAAAATTGGTCCATTAAACCAGGCAAGGTGGTTAACTTTGGCCATCAGGCTCATGTGCCTATGGACTCATGGGGCATATCCACAGAATCTTTCGACCAAACTATATAGTTTGATAAATTTTATTGTGAATGTTTATGCTATTTGTTGGTTTGATATAAAAAAAGTAACAAGTTCCATCACCAGCAAATTTATATTTACAATATGATTGACAGGATACGAAAAAAACCAATTGAGGTTCAAAGGATTACATTAAAAAACCTCCAGTAAAATGCCTTGGCATTACTTCTGGAGAATGTTTTATTTTCAATGGTGAAATTTGATGAACCTGAAGTGAGAGAAGAGGGTATAAAAAGAATTTTGGCCATTAGGTACGTTTATATTTATTCATACAAAACTGGTTGAAGTACTTGTGCCAATTTATTGAAACATTTTAAAGATTACATCTGATTTCACCAAATATTATTAAAGCAGAACAAATTGCATTTAAAAATTAAACTCAAATTATTTTTTATATTCTTTCAGAAGAGGGAAACCAGTCAAGAAAAGATTTTAAAAGATCCCAATGATCAACTTTAAAGTTGCGCACTGGACTGATTTAATTGATTTGTCAGTAAATGGAGTCTGTGAGCCACCACTCACACTAGACCTTTCTGAGGATGAATTACAGAATTCATTGTTAACTGGTGAAAAGATTAACTTGCCAGATTTTCCTTCACATTCCCAAGGTGAGGAACGGGCAGTTAAGTTAGTAATAGAGGCTTCTCAATCCGTGTATGGCTTTGAAACAAGGCACCAGCACATACTTGCAAAAGTTTTGTGCCAACAATTGAGACAAGCGTTTTCATCTAAGGGCTCATATATGGAACTATTTGATTACATATATTAAAAATTATTAAACAATTATTTGTTTTTCCATATTTGTTTATTTGTTGTATTTCAATTCATATCAGGAAAGTTTTTTTTCAATATATTCGAATATTACTGCTTGAATAATAGCATTTTAGATTCGACACAGGTAAAGCAGGGTGGGGTAGGGGTTCAATTTTCAATTTGAAGTTTTGTTATAATTTATTTATTATATTTCCATAAAATAAAATAAGATTTCCTAATTTAAATACTGAAATTGTTTGGTTTTTACATCAATATTTAGGCCAAATCTGGCAAAATTGAGGACTTTTCAGTATGTGTTTATTCAAAATCTTTCATGCCAAATTAGCAAAAAAACATTGAATATTCAGATCTAATTTTTGGTATGAGTATTTAATAGGTATATACACAACTTTCAGTGCATTATTCTTTTTGATATTTAAAAAAAAGTGAAAAATCAACCTACCCTATTGTTTAGTGTCATATCCAGAACACTCGTTGAGGTGGGGTGTGTTCTACAGCCTCAACTGACTGGAACCAATGATTAAAGAACAATATATTTTTAACATTTTATTTATGAGTTAACATATACATCCAAATAATAAATACAATAATTATTTACATCTATAAAAAACAAATAAAAGAAGTAAAAGATTACAGTTTAGGAGGGAGAGATTAAAGAAATTTTGGGCCATTAGCCTAATTAGTAGAGTGTTTGCCAATAGTCCAGGAGACCACGGTTCAATCCCAGGTCGAGTCATATCAAACACTCAAAAAATGGTACTTGATGCCACCTTGCTTAACACTCAGCATTATAAGGTAAAGATCAAGGGTAAAGTGGAGCAATCCAGGGAATGGAGTAGTGCCCTCCACTACACCTGAGTGTGGTAGCTGTTGAAAAGGGAGCCTTCAGGTCACCCTCGACTAATGTTGCCAACTTTACTTTACTTTACAAGAAAGAATTGAAACTTTCGAAATTATTAATGAAATATTCAATTATGGTAGATATTTTTCAATATTTCTCCACAAACTAGAAACTTACAATCAAGGCAGATTTCAACAACTAATTCTACTAAGCAATTGGATTTTTTTGCTAATAATATACTATTGGAAAAAATTGCCTCATCTGATCAAAAACAGCAAAAGTGAAAAAAAATTGAGGACCGACACACAAGTAAGCAATTTTTTTTTTGAATTACCAAAAACATCTATGTACATTGTATACATACAAAATTAATATCTCATGTAAACATTTGTAAATTATTGATTATTACCAAAAACATATAAATGCATAAAGACAATGTTTGTTCAACTCAACCTCCTGTTATTTGATTTTATGTTTGCATGTTTCATTTATAATTCATTTTAGTATTAACCTTTTTATCGCAGTTACCCAGAAGACTGCTCCACTACAGTATTAAATTACATTTTGTTATAATAACTCATTAGGCTAATTTGATACACACTACTTTCATAACAAAATGCTTTCCAGCCTAATCGGCTGGGGGGGGGGTAGAATAAACTGACTGCATCTCTGCAGTGGGATAAGACCTTCTCCAATGAGTGTCCCAGATATTAAACTAAACCATCCAAGCCTAGTTGGCTGAGACTGTATAATACATCAACTGCATCTCTGTAGAAGGGTAAGACCCTTCCCCCCCCCACAAGTGTCCTGGATACAACACTAAGCCATCTGATGGCGAGGTTCCAGTCCTGGAGCTTTGAGGAATGTGAAGTACCTCTTCATTGCCATTACTCCCAGGTTCACTCTGACCCAGTGTGGTAGCACCTGATAGGGTCCTATCTATGGATCAAATAGAACTGCTTGAAATTTAAACTGGGTCCAAACAAATAGCTCATGCTACATTTAATTGTTAGAAATAGAACTGTTTGATCATTTAACTGTATAAACAAATGACTGATGCTTGTGATGGTTATATAGCAATGCTTGAAACCATCTAAGTGTGTGCAAACAAACGATTAATTGTTAGAATTATTTGTGTTCAATAGTAATACTTGAAATCATTTAACTATATGCCAAAAAAAAAAAAAAAAAAAAAAAAAAAAAAATGAGCTCAGGCTCATTAAAAAATGTTAACAAAATGTGTTAACAAATCATATATATATATATATATATATATATATATATATATATATATATATATATATATATATATATATATATATAAAGGATTTGGCATTAAATAACCAACAATGGTTGATATGCCATAAAACCCAACCAAACCAAATCCAATATATTTTATATATATAAAAGGATTTGGCATTAAATAACCAACAATGGTTGATATGCCATAAAACCCAAACAAACAAAATACTCTCATAAATGTAATTCCTTTTTTAGTGCCTTAACTTACTTCCATGCTAAGTGTTTAAGAAATTTAACAACCTAGTTCAAGGGGGCCTTCTCCCATGTGGTCGCCGCTCAACCTACCTAAAAGGTGTATAGGTTTGGTTTATTACCTGTGTGTGAAGCTTCCCTATTGGGGAATGCAAAAGGAATCGATACAATTTTTGCATCTGTCCTGTGGGAGGCTTGCTTTCTGTGTGGCATCCAACATTAAACCAACCTTTTGTCAAATAAGCTGTTAAGTAAAGTTGGCGACCATAGTCAAGGGCGACCAGAAGGCTCCCTTTTCAATAGCTACTACACCGAGGTGTAAGGGAAGGTACTACTCCTTTCCCTGGATTGCTCCACTTTACCCTTGATACGCACTTTATATCACTGAGTGTTAAGCAAGGAGGTAATAAGTACCATTTTTAAAGTTTTTGGTATGATTCGACCCGAGATTGAACACATGTACTTAACTTCAATGTTGAATTGTACAACTTTAATATTTTTATCTTCCACCATGGTTTCTTGATAAATATTAGTAATTGCTTATAAGTTGATTAATTTTTCATTTGACTTGCTTTTTGGGAGGAGAGGGGAGGGGTAATTAAAAAAAAAGTCAGTGAATTTGGGTCAAGTACTCAGTCGTCAAAAGAAAAATAGATGTGTATTTTTTTTTTTTAACAACAGCAACTTCTTTTACCCACTTATCACTAAGATGTTGTTACTAAGGTGACAAACCAACAAACATAGGTACCTCAATTTCTTAACTAATTTGAAAGTCAAATTAAAATTTATTATGTTAAAGAATAAAAGTTGACAGAGAAAGGAAAACCTTGTAACATTTATCTAATGAAATTTTTAATAGAACCTTTGTGTTTATTTTCTAAAATATTTGGACAACTTTATTAGGTTTAATTCAGTTTATAAGACATAGCAACAACCAACCAAAATTTATATATATAATTTAAATTCTCTCTCTTTCACACACACACACACTTTGTGTGTGTGTGAGAGAGAGAGAGAGAGAGAGAGAATTTAAACTATATAAAGTCTCTCTCTCTCTCTCTCTCTCTCTCTCTTATATATATACAATATATGAGAGAGAAAGAGAGAAGGAACATACCATGAATTGTATTTTGAAGACAACTTTTAAGCAAAAAATTGGCACTGACCTCTGCATAAATTGCCCAGTCAGCTGGGGCTGTAGAATACACCGACTGCTTCTCTGCAGAGGGGTAAGACCTGCCCCCCCACCAAACGAGTATCCTGGATATGACACTAAACAATCTGATGGTGAGGTTCTAGTAATGTTGGAGCTTTGAGGAATGTAGAGTACCCCTTCATTGCTATCACTCCTAAGTCCACTCTGGCCTGGAGTGGTAGCACCTGATAAAGGTCCTATCTAAACTGTGGTTTCTTGAGTTTCCTGTTTTTTGCATTTAAACTGCATATTTATGCTAAAGTGAATTGTTTAAAATAGAACTGTTTTGACATTTAAACTGCATACTTATGCTAAAATGAACTGCTCGAAATAGAACTGTTTTGACATCTAAACTGTGTACTTAGGCTAAACTGAACTCTCTGAAATAAAACTTTTTTAACATTAACTGTGTATTGTCCAGTTGGCTGTGGTTGTAGACGGCACCTCTGCACAAAGGTGAGACCTTCCGCCAATGAATGTCCTAATATGACACGAAACAATCTGAGGGTGAGGTTCCAGTGATGCTGGATCTTTGGTGAATGCAGAGCACCCCTTCATTCTCATTGCTCCCCAGTCCACTCTGGTCCAGAATGGTAGCACCTGATAGGGCCCTATCTATGGGTTAAATAGAACTAACTGCATAATTATGCTTGGGAAAGGTATGAATCCAATTATTCTCCCTCCAGCTATGAGTAAATAGTAGGACAGACTAGGTTCTTCAGCCTTGGTAAGGCAACTAGTCTAGGAGAAGGAAAACTCTGAATCCAAACCTGTTAAACTCCGCTTAAAAATTGACCTTGTGTCATATCCTGCCCGAGCGGAGGGGTTGGTAAATATACATAATTATATAAAGGATCTTAAAATATTTTTTCTATTTTTCTATATATTTCTTCAAAATTATAACATTACCCTCACTCTTGCACAAAAAAAAGTTTTTCAAAAATAATTACTTAGTGTCAATGGAAGTACTCATGCTTGTAATAGTTATTACTATAGGAAATGAACATGGCTACCAGAGTTCAAATCCTGGACAAGGCAGTTTGCATTTCATATAGCACTTATATCCTTGGGTAAGGTATGCATTTAACCATTCTTCCTACAGTCATGGATAAATAGTAGGGCAGATTAGGTTCTTTAACCTTGGTATGACAATCAGTCTAGGAGAAGGAAGACTGAATTAAAACCTGTTAAATTCCACTTAAAAATTGACCTTGTTATGGAGAGGTTCAATAAATACATAGAATATAATTTATTATCCTAAGACCAAACTATATATATATATATATACAACATATCAAAGAAAGTTTATTTATTTAATAGCATATCAACTCCTTAAGGGTTATTCAATGCCAAAATTTGATTCATTTGTTAATGTTTGTTTATAATAACCATTTATATTTTCAACATACCACTGCAATCATTTTTTTTCTTAAATCACACTTGATTTGTTTATAATAAATATTTGTTTGCACACAGCAATATGATATCAAGTATTCTTAGCTAATATAAACAATTTGTACACAATTGTATGGTTTAATGTGATCCTATCTTATAAGAAATAAATTACATAGAATTATATGGTGTCAAATAAATATTTCTATTTATTATTATCATAAATCATTGTCATTTTTTTTGCACACAGTAATATGGTATCAAGTATTCTTATCTAATATGAGCTCAGTTGGCTAGAGGCTGTAATATACACTGACTGCACCTCTGCAGAAGGGCAAGCCTCCCTCTCCCACAATAAGTGTCCTGGATATGACATTAAACCATCTGATAGCAAAGCTCTGGCCTTTGAGCTTTGGGGAATATAGCAATATTTTAAACCATTTTAGTGAATGCAAACAAATGATTAATACACAATTTGTGTTAGAATATTTGGAACCATTTAACTGTGCGCAAACAATAGCAATACTTGTGTGCAAACAAATTTGCTCTGACTCATTTAAAAATAAGATTACCTACAAACTTACAAATCATACGTATAACCATTTAACTGTGTGCAAACAAATGAGCTCTGGCTCATTTAAAGATGTTATCTACAAACTATGCATCTACAAATCATATGTATAAAGAGGATTTTGCATTAAATAACCTACAATGGTTGATATGCCATAAAAGCCAACTGAACCAAATCCTATATATTTAATATATATGTATAAAGAGGGTTTGGCATTAAATAATCTACAATGGTTGATATGCCATAAAACCCAACCAAACCAAATCATATATATTTGATATATATGCATAAAGAGGATTTGGCATTAAATAACCTTCAATGGTTGATATGCCATAAAAGCCAACCAAAACAAATCATATATATTTGATATATATACATAAAGAGGATTTGGCATTAAATAACCTTCAATGGTTGATATGCCATAAAAGCCAACAAAAACAAATCATATATATTTGATATATATGTATAAAGAGGATTTGGCATTAAATAACCTTCAATGGTTGATATGCCATAAAAGCCAACCAAAACAAATCATATATATTTGATATATATGTATAAAGAGGATTTGGCATTAAATAACCTTCAATGGTTGATATGCCATAAAAGCCAACCAAAACAAATCATATATATTTGATATATATGTATAAAGAGGATTTGGCATTAAATAACCTTCAATGGTTGATATGCCATAAAAGCCAACCAAAACAAATCATATATATTTGATATATATGTATAAAGAGGATTTGGCATTAAATAACCTTCAATGGTTGATATGCCATAAAAGCCAACCAAAACAAATATATATTTGATATATATGTATAAAGAGGATTTGGCATTAAATAACCTACAAGGGTTGATATACCATAAAACCCAACCAAACCAAATCATATATATTTGATATATATGTATAAAGAGGATTTTGCATTATATAACCTACGATGTTTGATATGCCAAGAACCCCAACTAACCAAACTCATCAAATAATTTGCTCAGTTATATGTTTTAGAGTGTTCGCCAATGGCCCGGGAGACATGGGTTCAATCACAGGTTGAGTCATACCAAAGACTCAAAAAATAGTACTTGATGCCTCCTTGCTTAACACTCAGCATTATAAGATAGGGATCAAGAGTAAAGTGGAGCAATCCAGGGAAAGGAGTAGTGCCCTCTCCTACACCTTGATGTAATAGCTATGGAAAAAGGAGCCTTCAGGTCACCCTTGACTACGGTTGCCAACTTTACTTATATGGTTTCAAATATTTCAAGCATTTACAGGGCTTCAACTAACTTACAATAACAATCCTCTATAAACAATTATAACTTCAAGTAATTATTCTTAATACAAATAATTTGCTTACATTTATATGGATTTAAGTATTCCTACCTAATACTAATAATTTTCAAACAGATCTCTTAGACCTACAGATGGCATCTTAACAGCTACTACCAGTCTGAGGCAGAGTGGACCTGGAACCAATTGAGAGGTTCTCCACACAGCTTTAGACCTGGAGCCACACAAGCAAATGTAGTTTAGTGTCATACTCAGGACACAACATATCAAGGAAGATAGAGTTATTTATTAAGCTCAACTTAATAGGGTACAAGGTTATAAGTGTGGAACAGCTATTAGTAATGGTCTGCTTAAGCAGTTTGCTATTACCTTACAGTGAGGTACTGAGTGTCAAAGATATCATCACATACATTTTAACCATTTAATTCGACATATGATACCATCAAAATGCATAAATCCTTCCACTTTGAACTGTCAAATCTGGAAAGACAATAACAACCGTATTTTAATTCTAAGCAAAAGTCATAACACAAATGAGATTGAATAATACTCTATGCTACATAGCTAATAATAGTATTCCTTTTTGCACGTATCTAAAATAGTAACCCAGTTGGTTGGGGCTGTAGAATACACCGACTGCATCTCTGTAGAGGGGTAAGACTCCCCACAACAGGTGTCCCGAATATGACATTAAACCTTCTTATGGTAAGACTCCAGTTTTGAAGCTTTGGAGAATGTGGGGTACGTCTTCATTGCCATTGCTCCCAGGTCAACTCTGACCCAGAGTGGTAGCACCTGATAGGGTCCTATCTATGGGTCAAATAGAACTGTTTGACATTTAAATTGAATGTAAACTCATAATCTGTGCTAAACTGAATTCTCTGAAATAAAAATGTTTGATCATTTAACTGTCTGTAAACAAATGACTGATGTTTAATTGAATTGTTAGAGATACATAGCAATAATTGGAATCATTTAATTGTGGGCAAATGAATGAAGAGTATTTAACAAAATTACTAATATTAAATAGCAATTCTTGTAACCATTTCACTAAGTAAACAAATAATTAATAGTAAATAGAGTTATTCGTAATAGATAGTTAAATGGTTTTACGCATTGCCATGTGCCAAAAAAAGAAAAAAAAAAAGAGCTCAGGATTGTTTAAAAATGCTATCTACAAAATGTGTTTACAAATATATACTTAATATGTGTATAAACAGGATTTGGTATTAAATATCCTAAAAAGTTTGATATGCCATAAAACCCAACCAACCAACCAAACCATTTCAAATGAAATGCGCTAAAAAGAAAGATGAAAATACAATCCATTGAGATATATTAAAAGTATTTCTACTAATAAGTAAAAGAAAGTAATCTAAATGTCAAATGACAATTTACTTATAAAGCCTCATAAAGTAAATTGAAATTTGTTATTTTTTGGAATTGTGAAAAAAAAATTATTTAGCAAATTTTTTTTAAGGTAGTCATGCAAATAAAATAAAACAAAATTGTTTATGTTGACAATTAAAATGTAAATAAAATAATATGGCAGGGATCAAATCTACATATTGATTTAAAAAAAAATAAAATAAAATAAAAAATAAATAAATAAAAAACAAAAATCCATACTACCATATTTGCAGCAGGAATATTTTTATAAAAGGACCCTTAGCCTAAAAATTAACATTCTCATAGTAAGCTAGATCAGTAGAATATTGTTAGTGAGTTGGATTCTCACTGGGTGCTCCAAGTTTTTGAGCTTGTGTCACAGTTAAGCTTAGTAAATAACATTTTATTCCTAGGGAGATTTGAAAAATGAGTAGTAAATTCAACACACACACACACACATATATATATATATATATACTATATATATATATACACACACACACACACACACACACACTTACTAAAAAATTGATACCCAGTGACAAAAACTATTCTGTCATTAATAATAATTTAATAACTTTTCATAAAATCTATATTATTTTTTTTTTACTGCAAAAGGTTCAGTTTTGAAAATGTAAGTTCCCCCCCCCCAGTTATAGGTTAAATAGTACTAATCAAGTCCTAGAAGAATGTCTTTAGCATTAAAAAAAACCACAAAAGTTGATATGCCATTAAAAAGAAAAGGTAAGTTTACATTTGTAAAAATGAATAAACAAAAATTAACATTAAAAAAAGAACATTTTCAGTATCAAATACAGTCAAATTTTTAAAATCTACAAAGAAGCAACAACTCAAAAAAAATGAATAAAAATTTTGGTATTTATTAGTAAAGCATTCATGTTCTAGTATAACACAAAACTGTATCTGATGATGAGGCTTCAATTCTAGAGCTCTGGGAAGTGAAGAGTACTCCTTCATTGCCATTCCTCCCAGGTTCACTCTGACCCAGAGTGGTAGTACCTGTTAGGGTCCTATCTTTGGTTAAATATATCTGTCTGAAAATTATTAGTATTTGATATTACTAGTTCTATGGCTTCAAGTAACTGTTTAAACAAATGATTATAGACAAATAAAAATAACAGCCAAGTCAGCTGGGCTGTAGAATATGCCATCTGCATCTCTTCAGAGGAGTAAGACCCCTGCCCCAATGAGTGTTGTGAATATGATGCTAAACCATCTGATGGTAAGGCTTTAGCCCAGGAACTTTGGGGAATATGAAGTACTCGTTCATTCAGAAGTTCTTATATCCTCAGAAAAGGACATAAAATAAATAAGACAAACACAGGTTAAGAGAGAAGAATAAAGGATATATATGTAATATACAACCTTTATTCTTCTCAATATGTTGATTGTATCCTCTGCAGTAATGTAAGACACTCGCCCCACCCCCATAATGGGGAGAGTACTGAGTATAATACTAAACTGCATCAGATCACGGGGCTCATTCTGATGAGAGTGGAGTACCCCTTCCTTATGTTTACTCCCAGGTCCCTGACTCAGAATAGTAGTACCAGCTACTGCCCCATCTAAGAGTCAAAGAGATTAAAAGACATAAAATAACCCAAGATGAGTTGACATGCCATTAAAATCAATCAATCAATGTTTAGAATGTTTACATCAACATCTTAAATTGAAATCTTTTAGCTCGTAACTTAATCTAAAAGTAATACAATATCACAAGTGTAGCTCTGCCACCAACTCCCTGAATGAATTCCAGTCAACTGTTATATTTATTGGAAGAGTCCATTGTGTATAGAAATAGGGATGATACCACAACACAAGTCCACTCTGATCTTGAGTGGTAGTACCTGTTAGGGTCCAATCTATAGGTCAAATAGAGCTATTTAATCATTTAATACACTTTAAACCATTTAACTGTAAGCAAACAAATTATTCATGTAAAATTGAACTATTAGTATTATATAGCAATGCTTGAAACCATTTAACCTTGTGCAAACAATAGCAATACTTGAAACTTTAACTGTGAACAAACAATTGAGCCAGAGCTCATTTAAGAAAATGTTACTTACAAACTATTCACTTAAAAATCATAGGTGTCAACAGGATTTGACATTATATAACACACATCGGTTATATGTCATAAAACACAACTAACCAACAAAACAAACAAAAAAAAATGTAATGGAATATTCAAAATAGATTTATGATTATAATCAAACATTTAGAAATTAATCAAATTTCAGCATTAAATAACCTCAAAGCACGTTAACAGTACAGATTCCCCTGAATCTCTCACCATCTGTCCCTATCAGCCATTACTTTTGGTAGGTCCTCTAGATGGCATTCAATATCTGCACAGTTGATGAATGTTTTTGTCATTATCTAGTGTATAATTAGTTTTTTTTTGTTAAAATCCAGTAAAACATTTGTTTTTTTAATAACAAATATGCTTCTCTTCAGAATCTAGAAAAATTTTAAATAGTTTGTTTTTCTGCTGTTTGTTATATTACAGTTTTTAAATCTAGATTGTAATTTTATATTAAAAAAAAAAAACACATCTAAATTTTAATTTTTTTAAATTTTTCTTATAATCAAAGCCTAGAAACTAATCATGTTATATTTCTCAGCTTAAAAAATTGACATTATTTCTAACCTTCCTATAGATCTGTTAACATAAATCAAAATCAGATGTTATAACAACATTTATTCTATAGAAATCATTTTAAACTTATATAATTTCAAAAGAAAAGATGAATACAAACAACAGTGAGCAAATTTATGCTTTATTTTTCTGATAATCTTTATATTAAAGATATGTAAAAAGATTTTTTTGTAGGTCATCATCAAGGCATGCAAACAGCACAGAGTCCCTTGACTCTTGTCATTCATCCCAAAAGTATTAAAAGAAAAAAAAAAAAGAAAAAAAAATGATTAGAAGTAAAAAATGAAATAAAAGTCTAATCATAGCCACCAATAAAGAGTCTATCAAGTTAAAACTGAAATTGTGATATGACCACACAGAATTAAATAACTAATGAAAGGTTGTGATGAGAGAAGGATTGTTTTTTATTTTTAATCAAACATGAATACAAACTATAAGCAAGGAGAAGAATAGATTGCTGACAAAAAAAAACAAAAAAACTAGAAAGCATTTGACTTTTTAAAAACTTTTCTACTTAATCTATCAGAAGGTATTTGCTGAGATTGACTAATAATCATTAACTACAGTTTACCTACCTGGAAGTTAATGGTAAGGTATTCAGGATAGGGTTCAGCTTCAGGTAGCCCACTTTTACTTTTGCTCCAAATGTCTACAACAACAGCAAGTTTGTGTCACCCACTCCTTAAAAGAGGAAGCCCAAATACTTAGAGACTTCAAATTACACAAGTGGATTTAAACACAGTAAAAAAAAAAAAAAATTCCAAATTATACATTTAATGACCTTGATGGAGAAAAAAGTGTCAAAAGGAAAGAAAGAAAAAAAGAAAACAGAATTACCTAAATTATCAGCCATGCTATTATCTTATGACATTGGTAATTAATCAGTGATGTTACAAAAATTACATGGCATATTTTAAAACGATTTCTTCAGAAAAATAAATAAAAAATCAAATTCTAAAATATGCCATCAATTCAAGAAAAGAAAAAAGCTTAAAATTTTTAAGAAAAAAATTAATTCTAATCAAAAAAGTGAATTTTATAAAGTCACTGTTTATTTTAATTGGCAATAAATCTATCATTGCACCAAATTTGATGACAGCTAGTTTTTATTTTATCTTTTAATATGAGTGGCTGGAGATCCTCAGTGGTTGAATTTTTGTTAATCTTTCTTGTAAAAAATTTAAAAAAAAAAAGAAGAAAAAAACACCTATTGTTTGGAAATTATTTCTCTTTTTCAACTCCTGAAAAAGTTCTTGCAGAGGTTCTGTTTTCCACCACCCCTTCTAAGAAATGTTTTTAACTTGAGAGAGAGAGAGAAAGAAAGAAAGAAATCTAAGCAGTCAAAGGATACAGAACTCAGATTTTTGAGAAAATCAAAATTGATTCATTTTTCATGTTTTCAAAATGCTATAATTAGAAGGTTTATGTTATATCTAAGACTTTTTAAAAAATATTTTATTCCTGAAATATATTTTAAAAAGTAGTGTTAGTTTAATGAAAGTTTTGCTGATTTAGGCAATTCCATTTAAGTGAAATCGTTTGTCTAAGTAAAGTTGGCGACCATGGTCGAGGGTGACCTGAAGGCTCCCTTTTTGATAGCTACTATATCAAGGTGTAGGGGAGGGCACTACTCCTTTCCCTGGATTGATCCACTTTACCCTTGATCCTTACCTTATAATGCTGAGCGTTAAGCAAGGTAGCATTAAGTACCATTTTTTGAGTCTTTGGTATGACTTGACCTGGGATTGAAAAAATTTGCCAATATGAGAATTTATATTAGTTTTAATTCAAATCAAATTTGTAATAATTCATGCTGGCTTAAGTAAAATTGGCGACCTTAGTCAAGGGTGACCTGAAGGCTCCCTTTTCAATAGCTACTACACCGAGGTGTAGGGGAGGGCACTACTCCATTCCCTGGATTGCTACACTTTACCCTTGATCCTTACCTTATAATACTGAGTGTTAAGCAAGGCGGCATCAAGTACTATTTTTTGAGTGTTTGGTGTGACTCGACCCGGAATTGAACCCCCATCTTCCAGACCATTGGCGAACACTCTTCTCATTAGGCCAATGGCTTACTGTCACGTGATATTCCACTGGGAGGAGGGAGATAAAATTACTACTCCTCGTGTTTGAATTAACAGTATCTAGCCGTCAAAAAAGTGACCGTTAAGAGAGAATGTGGGTCACAGAGGGGATATCAACAGGTGTTGGTACTTAGTAACCTCAGGTCGCCGGACACCAAGGGGGAGAAGAGAGAAGCCAAATGATTGGCTGGGACCCCAAAACGGAAGTGGGGACTCCTTCCCCTCAGCGGAAGTAAATAATAAGAAAGTCAGTTTTTGAGCAGGGTTCGTAGCGGGCAGACGAACCATAGCCAGTATTCTGGGTTGAAGACAAAAGAATATCTGAGACACGAGGGACCCCAGGTTCTTCAAGCCAGTGTAAAAAAAAAATAGAATAAAGTCTATTAGCCCGTGAAAGAAGAAAGATTCTCCAGTGGAACACCATCGAAAAATAAGATAAGTAACTTTGGGGCCATTTCTCCTTTATACCCAAATTTTATATATCACCCTCTCTCTCTCTCAATTTGAAGAAAAACAAAAGTCAAGAAAAGACATTTATATTCGTGGACTGTCCAATTATTATATGTTTTGACACTTTGAAAGTGTATATAACTGTAGTAAAGGAATCATATATTTTTATGTTACCACGTGGTCGAAGTTTGTTCTTTGCAGTTCTTCTACGAATTTGTTACTTCATGCTTCCTTTTCAGCTTCTATTCGCCTTATGTTATCTTACTTAGAATTGTCCTATTAATTCCTTTAAAATATCACACGGGAAACCGGAGTTGCCGAC
This sequence comes from Sepioteuthis lessoniana, assembly GCA_963585895.1. NCBI lineage: Eukaryota > Metazoa > Mollusca > Cephalopoda > Myopsida > Loliginidae > Sepioteuthis > Sepioteuthis lessoniana. Next base: position 53,340 of record CAUZXS010005187.1, on the reverse strand, counting down.
TACTACAATATAATATCATTACGACTAAAACCTATAGGTCCATATTCTTCCATTATCTGGGGGAGGAAGTTAAGCGGCCTGGTGGGTGTGTGGATAGTGTGAAATTTGGAACCCCTTGCCAGCGGCGGTCAGTCTGGCCCTAAATTGATCCCTCACATAATATGCCAGTTCTTATATGCCTGGGAGAAAAACTCTGAACGAGGACTTATTATATAGGGGATCAAGTGCCAACCTGCCCCGTCTTCACACGTGCGAAAATAAAAGTCCCGTTTTGGGATTTTAGTCAATTTCGCGTCACACTTACATTTATTCTTTCAGATATGTTTAGTTCTATTATTATGAATAGAAATTAAGATTGTACATGAAATGAGAAGATGAATATTACATGTATTGATTAGTTCTATTTATCTATAGGAAGAAACAGACAATTTTGAGCGGATTTTACTATTTTAGCTAAATTCTCTCAAGTAAATTGCAGTACAAGTTAACATGACTTATTAATGATTGAATAACCTAATTATTCTAATAAAGTTGTAAATCCTATCTATTCATTTAGTTCTATAATATTAAAAAGAATCTAATCTGTAACAGCACTGAAATATTTTCATTAAATCAGGAACTTAAAGATTAGAAAATAATTGAATGTTTCTCTTTCCATAGCTCACATTTGTATGCATCAATATAGGTGCACATACACACAAATACAATGTTGATATAATCCAATGGCAGATTTTTTCTTTTAAAAAGTTTATTTGTACCTTCTGCTTTTTCACTTCCCCTTTATGTGATAATGTAGTCATAACCATGCACTAGTTAAAAATATCCACTGACAAAAACTAATTGATTCACAAAGAATACTTTATCTGAGAATTAATATTTTTTTTTTTTATTGCGAACTTTTGTCCTCATCTTGGTAGTTTGTTTTTTGTTTTTGTTTTTTTCTCACTACATTTCGGCCAAATTTCATCTCTGGCCATCTTCAGGTGATTAAAAAAAAAACAAAAAAACAACAACAACAACAAAAAACTATCAAGATGAGGACAAAAGTCTGCAATAAAAAATAAAAAAAAGATAAAAAAATTAATTCTCAGTTAAGAAGCCTCATCTCAAAAGGATTCCCAATAAAGACAAGAATACTTTAATTTTCATAAAATTTTGTATCATTAAAAAAAGGGGATTCTAGAAAAATACACAAGTTGTATTCAATTTTATTAAGTCAGTTTTTTAGGGTTCTGAAAATGTTCCTTTTTTTTTTTTTTCTTTTTCGGGTGCTTATAGACTAATGGTTATCCTTCCAGAAAGCAGAATCAGCTGCCCGAGTTCAAATCTCAGACAAGACTGTTTGCATTTCATACATCACTAATACTCCTAGGAAAAGTATGAATCTAATTATTCTCCCTCCAAGTATAGGTAAAATAGTAGGGCAGACTGAGCTCTTTAACCTTGGTATGGCAACCAGTCTAGGAGAAGGAAAACTGAAACCAAACCTAAGCTTGAGAGTGATGGGCTCTACCAAGCTATTCTTGACCAAGATACATGAGTATCACCCCCCACGATCAAAACATTTACAGGATAAGTCTACCTTTATAATAAACAAAATCCAACATAATTTCAGAACAGCAGAATGTCAACATGTTCAAATTCATCTATAAAATAAAAAATTTTTTAATTACTTTACATTTCCAACTAAGAATTATACAATCCAACTAATAATTTAACTTCATTACATATAATACAAGCAATTAAAAATAGAAATTCAACCTTTTTTGGCTTAAAAAGAGCTATTCCTAATTTTAGGAAAAGATTTTCTAAATACCCAGAGGATGTTGAAATGTACTAAAAGCTTTTTGTTTTGGTATGCAAGGTATTAATTACCATTTAGAAAAATATATCACAAAGAGAATTTTATAACGGACTGATTCGGTATAAAAGTGAATTAGGTAGAAGGCAATTTTAAGAGTTTCATATCAATGTTGTTCGATTAAAAAAATAAATACATTTTACTATAAACAAAAAATGATCAAAAGTTTTTCATCTAAAATTTTCATTATGCTTGTACGTGACATAAACAGTTACACTATTATCGACATTTTTAGAGCAATATATTAGAAATACTCTAGAGAATAAAGTAGTTTCTGCTCAGATTTGTAACAGACTGATAATTTTGTGAGGTCTGCATTTGGTGCTGAACTGAGTTTTTGATAATCCAAGATTCTCAATAAAATAAAGATCACAATCAAATGATAACTAAAAATCTCTATTCTAAATTCATTTTCAGAAAACATTTTTTTTTTTAAATATTCACAGGCTATTGAAATATACTAAAAGGTTTTTGCTCTGGTACTCTAGGTATTAATTACCATTTTGAAAAATTTATCACAATGAGAACTTTATAACAGCTTTTCATTCCAATGGAAGCATTTTTTTTCTGTTCTTGGAGGAACTGAATGGATATGATAGTGAAATCAGTTGAAGGCAATTTTAAGAATCAAAACAATTTTAGTTTAAAGTTTCTAAGCACAGTATTAAATACACTTTCTTTAGGAATTTTCATATCAGTATAGTTTGATTAAGAAAATAAATATATTGTATGCATTTACCCAGCCTCTCCAACAAAGGCAGAATGTGAGAAAAAGGTCAATTTTTAAGTGGTTTGTTTTCTTTGTTTAATGACATATCAGCCTTCATACTAAAGCCATCCTTAAAGTACACTGACTGCATCTCTGCAGAGGGGTAAGACACTCCCAACAAGTGTCTTGGATATGACACTAAACAATCTGATGGTGAGGCTCCAGTTTTGCTGGAACATTGGGGAATGCAGAGTACCCCTTCATTGATATCACTCCAAAATCCACTCTGGCTCAGAGGATTTGACATTAAATAACTTACAATGGTTGATATACCATAAAAACGCAACCAAACCAAATCATATATATTTAACATATATGTATAAAGAGGGTTTGGCATTAAATAACCGACAATGGTTGATATGCCATTGAACCCAACCAAACCAGGATTTGAACGTGTGTTATCAACTCCATTTCCAACAATTATAACTATTAGACTAAGCCAAGCTGATAAATACGTTGTTCTATTAACAAAAGATAATGAAATCTTTTTTATCAATCTATATATTCATAAAATTCCTGTCGCGCTTGTATGTAATACTAAACCCAACAAAATCAGTTACACTATTATCAACATTTTTAGAGCAATACATTTAAAATACTCTAGAGAATAAAGTAATTTCTGGTCAAATTTGTAACTGACTGATAATTTTTATGGGGTCTACATATGTTGCTGAAATGTGTTTTTAATCATCCAAATTTTTAACATAACAGAGATAATTATGAAATGATAATTAAAATCATTCACTCCTTTGTAAATAGAAGCATCAATATCATCATGGACTATGGTTAGAACCTACTAAGTTCACAGATCGTCTTGTAAAAAGAAAAAGTTACCAAGTTGCTCTAATGAAAAGCTTTAAATGAAAGCAACCAAAAAAATAACAAGCATTAAATGAAACATTTAATAAGTGCTAAGAAAATTGTCACAATATACAACTTTACTTCTTTAATCAGAATATCTTAAAGCAACTCAGATGGAATTTTGAATTAGCTTAGATATTTTAATTTAATCTTGATAGTGTACCAGGATATATTTATAGTAAACATTATAGTATACATTTTATTAAATAACATAATCAGATGTTTGCAAGTTAAGATTCCTGACCAAAACATTCAGGTTTGGTTTGTTTCAAGGCACATCAACTTCAAATGGGTTATTAAATGCTGAAATCTTTCAGTTTGATTACAAATCATAACTATATGTTATCAATGTTCCATTGAATTTTTTTATTGCATTGTTTAAAAATTTGTCTATAATCATTTGTTTGCAGTTATGGTTTCATGTATTCCAATCCAAGATGAATTATTCTCAAATCTATTTAACCCATAGGTGGGACTAACTACCTGAGAGTACACTCACTAGATGCAGCTTAGTATCATACGCTGGACATCTCTTCATGGAGAAGGGGGTTCTAACCTCTCTGTAGGCAACATAGTTGACATATTCTGAGCCTTGAAAAATGTTTTTATATTACCCAAGAAGAATTGGGTGTTATTCTTCAGGTTCTTCAGGTAGTATTTTCCAGGTAATACTATACAAGATGACAGACAAAACAATTGAAGATAGTTTTGGTCTAGTGCATAGAGTGTTTGCCAATGGTCCAGGAGACCTGGGTTCAATCCCAGGTTGCATCATACCAAAGACTTTAAAAATGGTACTTGATACCTCCTTGTTTAACACTCAGCAATATAAGGTATGTATCAAGGGTAAAGTGGAGCAATTCAGGGAAAGGAGTAACACCCTCCCCTACACCTTGGTGTAGTAGCTATTGAAAAGGGAGCCTTCTGGTCGCCCTTGACTAAGGTTGCCAACTTTACTTATATACATCCTTGCATGATCTATGAATTTTGTCTGGGTAATAATATAACAATGATTTTCCAGTATTTATCAAAGGTCACTAGATGTTTGTAAATGCCAATGTTACTCACCTGGCATTGTACCACCAGACTACAATTTGTTCAGTATTTTTACATAGTGATAAAACTCTGAAATGTTGAGGAAGTCAAACATGATTTTTATTAGACTTTTTTTTGCATTAAAACTAACCTCTTTTTATGAAGAGGGGATTGAATTCAAGAGGGATAACTGTTGAATTATGGCAATAATATGATTAGACAATAAATGTTTTCTTTTAAAAGATGTTTGTCTTTTTTCATTAAAATAAATACAGTTGTAATGATTTTACCAAGTAAGTGATTGTTTTAAGTCTGTAGTTTAATAACCACTTTTTGTATCTCCCCCTTTTTTTTCCTTGTAGCATGACTATATATAATGGTTGTTCAAAAAGTTCTAAGCTTCACCCAGAAAGAAGAGCCATAGCTGAACATTTCAAACTGAGATCTTGGAGATGAGAAAGTTGTCTGTAAGATGTGTCTCAAGAATGCTGATTCTAGATCACTAACTGAAAAGGGTTAACATTTCCAGGATACTTATGACTCTTTAACTCCTTCTGGGTAAGGCTTAGAACGTTTTAGTGGCCTTCCTATCTATTCCATTCATTTATATGCAAATTACATACAACCACAGTCTAATGTCACTAATAAACATATTGGAAAATGAAATAAAAATTGTTGTGGGGAATTTTTCTATCATATTCTAATTTACCTTACAGCAAATGGTAATGATGTAATTAACTAGACAATCTTTTCTAATAAAAGAAGTTTGTTTTTTAATTAAAATAATTACAAATTTTATAATATTAACAAGAAAGTTATTCTGATTTCATTTTGCAGTTCAATGTCTTCTTTTTGTATATAATATTTTTTACAATATTCACCTTGATTTGATTAAATGTCAGTTCTTTCCATTTTCTTGGATAAATCATGAAGGAAATTTTCATTGTTTCACAACAAGCTGGTGTCAAAAATAAATCAGTGAGTTAATTTTCACCTCCAAATTCTTTCTTGTCCTTGAGTTTCTTTCTTCTGTCATGGACAGAAAAACATCTAATCCAAGTTTCTACAAAGTCTGGTTTGTCAAGGATTAAAAAAGATCCTATTGTTGACCCTATATTGTTATAACTTATTCTTTCCTGTTTATAGTTCAATTTCCTCTTTTGCTTTCACAATATTCTTTCTCATCCTTGAGTGTCTTTCTTCTGCCATGGGCTTTGAAACATCCAAATTTCTACAAAATCTGGGACATCTAGGTGCAATAAAAATCCTCTGAATTTTATTGACATCAGTACTTTCTGGCAGCCTAAATAATTACCAGATTCTTATTAAAATTAGTTAATGTTGACTATCCATTTAAATAAAAATGTATTTATATCACCAGAATAAATATTTGAAATACTAAGTTTAACATTTGTAAATAGACTTCAGATAACATACAGTGAAAACAACATTAACTGAAGTTTATTTGAATACAGAGTTTAAAGTTGCTCCATACATATTCTTTCTGCCATCAAAAATAACTTAACTTCACTGGGTTATATTTCATAGAGCTCTTTAACACATGCATAAACATTTCAGAGGAGAATGTACATAGAAGTAAATCCTATTTTCACATATCCTTGGTAGATATTTCATCCCAGATGAGGATTGTGTTAAACCGATGAATTTTTACTAAGAGAGAAAAATGCTTTGAAAAAAGTTTTTTTTTTTACTTAGTAAAAGCAATAAGAATGTGGTTGGCTCTGATTGAATCCTTTATATAAATCCAGGAGAAAAAAATTAAAATAAAATATCAATAACTAATCTGATCATGTCCTTATAAAAACTATGATGTTCAAGTTTTAATGTTACAAAGCAGAGATATAGTAAGTTTTTGTTCATGTATACAACAATAATATTCAGATTTACCCGTGAAACATTTAGGGTAGTCAGTTTGTATTAGAGTAGAATACACTATTTACGAAGGGAAGGAGTCCCCAATGATGATTAAGATGCTGGACTGCAACATCATAGAAAGTGAGTTCAAACTCCAGTCATGCTATAATGCTCACTTTTGGACTAATTCTCTTGGGAAAGATATTAATCTTGTTATCTCTTCCGGCTATGAGTTAAATAGTACTACAACTATTTTACAAGGATGACTTTGGCATCAAATAACCCATAATGGTTGAAAAACCATTAAATAAAGAAACTAAACTACTTTGCAAAAAAAAAAAAAAAGAAAAAAAAGAAAACGTACTCTAAATAACTTAGAATTCTTATTCAACCCCACAGACAACTGGATCTCTTCTTTACATATTTGATACTGTTAATGGAATGCTCAGTGGTATGAAAGATATTTAGTTTAGTTCCCACTTAGCAAAGGCCAATATTAACATATCCATGATATATTAACACAAAGCACAACAAAAGAAAAAAACTAGATAAACTCATTTACACATACATCATTTAACATATACAATATACATATAAGTGGTATTAAAAGAAAGAATACACAACTAAATATATACATATTGTTCCATGAACCAGCAGTATGTAGAAGGGGTAAAAAAATGGGGAAAGGTTTACTTGATGAGTTATGGAATATCCTCACCTGGCTTTATTCTCAGGCAGAGTCAGAGAAAATATATCAACTATTCAAAGAACAGAGACAAAAAGAGGTCATGAAGGGATTTCTTTGATTATCATGTGACACCTTATGAACCCCTAATGAACATGTACATTATCTTGTTTCTTGTATCCCTTTACTGTCAACACAATATTTTAGTTGATCAATTTTATGAGTTTCTTCGGGGGCATTGAGTCTGAAACAATTCTGGAATGTTACTAGCTTTTCTCAAAGTCAGAGATAATACTTGGTAAAATTGTTTTCTAGTTGAACAAAGTAATTCACACCATCAGATGCAGTTTAGTATCATACTCAGGACTCCCACCACCGTTTGTGGATACAGTCAATATATTCAATAGCCCAGTCAGTTAGGGCTGTAGAATACACCAACTGTATCTCTGCAGAGGGGGTAATCCCCCCCCCAAAAATAAATGTCCTGGATATGACACTAAATCTGATGGTAAGGCTCCAATAATGCTGGAGCTTTGGGGAAAGCAGTGTATCCCTTCATTGCCATTGCTCCCAGATCCACTCTGGCCTGGAGTGATAGCACCTAATAGGATTCTATCTTTGGGTCAAATAGAACTGTTTGATATTTAAAATGAGGGCAAACAAATGACTTCTGCTAAATTGAATTGTTTGAAATAGAACAGTTTGGTCATTTCACTGTGTGTAAATAAATGACTGATGTTTAATTGAATTGTTAGTGATCCATAGCAATACTTGGAGCCATTTTGTTTACCAATCATATATATTTAGTATATATTTATAAACTGAATCTGTCATTAAATAACCTACAATGGTCACTATGCCATAAAACCAAACCAAAACTTATTCAAAGCCCCAATAATAAAATAGAAAACATTTAGGGTATCACTTGAAAAATGTTTTTATATTAATTAACTTTAATAAGTTATTTACTGAATATTTATTGCACCAATTTTTTTTTTTTTTTTTTAATTGTTACTGAACATATTCAGAGTGTTTTAAAAAAAAAAAACCCACAAGGTGTAGAAATGTCATTTACTGGAAAAAAAGGCATTTAAACATTAAACAGAATTCTGAATTGTTTCTAAACATGCTAAATTTTTAGATCATTTGAACCAGAATTGGTAAAGCTATTTGATTAAGAAATGATATTGATTTTTAAAAATCCTCTATATAATAAAACTGAACAAACTATTCCCCCAGGACAGACTGAAAGAGAAACTTTAAAATTAATCATTCAAAAAGCATCAATCAAGATTACATGATTTCCTTCAAAACATTTATTGGAAGATTTCAGTTTTCATTTCTTAGAGAATATTATTAAGAAAAAATGAAACAGAAGTGTCCAGTCTGTATTTTCACTTCACTGGTCCCCATAACCTGATTTTGGTTGTGAGGGCACTATTCATATAGCTTGTCTTGGGCACAAATGGTCTGACAGAGCCCATCCCTTTCCATGTCTACAAATAGTGTTGAATTCAGAGTTTTCCTTCTCCTATACAATATACATATAAGTGGTGTTAAAAGAAAGAATACACAACTAAAAATACATACATATTGTTCCATAAACCAGCAGTATGTAGAAGGGGTACAAAAATGGGAAAAAGGTTTACTTGATGAGTTATGGAATATCCTTACCATTGTAAGTTTAAAAAACCCAGCCTGCTCTACTATTTACCCATAACTGGATAGAGAATAATTAGATTCATTCTATTTCCAAGGGTATTACCACTATATGAAATGCTAACAACTTCATACAGGACTTGAACTCTGATAGCCAATTCCATTTTCTATGAAAATAACCATTAAATCACAAGTGCTTTCTTTGTGTAAATGTTGCTTTTGTTACTTTCCTTTAATGAAATAAGGATAATGTGGGTAAAATATTCTTATCATGGCAAGTAAATTACAAAGTTTATATTGATATTCAATAAGACATTGTATTATTGAAAAAAGATACAAAGTCAATCATAAAAGATTAGGTACTAAGAAAGTGAAAAATGAATGAAATATATTCATTTTTTGCAAATGTTCAAGTAATAATGAAAAAAAAAAGGCTGATTGAGTCAAAATCTGAAATGACAAGGTAGAAATTAACATTGAATAAAACCCAACACAAATAATTCCACAACATAGTGGACATTTTTTTCAAGAGAATCGTTGATATAATCAGTTTAAATTAGATTTTAATTATAAATAAAGCAGACCAAAATAGAAAAGATAATTATACTTGTAAAACTGTAGACTAATTTTGCTGTATTGCTATATAACAAACAAAAAAAGAGAGAAAGAGGACAACTGAACTGATTTTTTCTTTAACTGAGTTTCTCTCTATTAAACAAAACCAAATGATGACAATGGTATTTTCTGCCTTTTTTAATGTTTTTTTTTTGTTTTAAATAAGTGGGCAGGTTAATTCCTAGCATTCAATCATTTTTTGCATATTATGTGACTTTCTGAGACCTAAATTTTAATGGAATATTAGGAGATTGCACTATATGTGACATATAAACTTTGGTGTGTGTAAAAAGTTGGCAATGGCTAGGCCAACTGATAGGCCTAGAACTTCCAGCTAGAAAAGTTAACAAATAATCCTGGATAGTATTAGATGATACTCAAGTATATACCATGTTTCTATTTTTCATAATAGTAAATTCATTTTAGTACATACATTTTCCAACATGATTTCAAAATCAAAATAATCTCCTTATTTTGTCAAAATTTTCTAACTCTTGGCTGCTTAAGATTTACTATTAACTCTTTAGCAGCCATATTTTCAAATTTTCAGTCATTCCCAGGATGGCATTAGAAATAAATACAAAAATTTTTTTAAAGCTTAAAAGGAGAGACATTAACCTTTACACCACTATAAAATATTATCATTAATGTAAATGTTATAAACGGGTGTTTGAAAGATTTTTCTTTTTTTAATTTTAAATTTTCTGCCTTATTTTCTTTATTTTTTCTATTCAAAAAAATTGCAGTGTACAAGTCAATGTCACATACAAGTAAGTTGGCCTCAAGATTTCAGTTCATAATTCTGGGTTAGACCTATACCTACTGTATAGGTTCACCCCACCCCACCAAATATACAATAAGCTACTGGTAGGACAACTAACCTTTACTTAAAATGTTGTGCCATATAACTACAGAAATAATGCCAATGTGTGTATATTCAATAAACTACTATTATGTCGAATTAAACTGTCATTACTCTAGTAGTGTATAGTGTACATAATTTTTCTGAAATCAGAATTATATTAGCCATATATGAAAGATGCAGATCTTACGCATGACAGTTTATATTCATATGAATTCAGCATTTGTTGCACAATTTGAAAATTGTACAGATAAACAACATACTGTAGTTGTGTGACTGGCCAACTGGATGCTGTGATATTCCAGTTAGTGTTTACCGTTGATACATCAGCTGTTAGAAATGGCATGTGATAGAGCTTTAATACGATTTATTGTACAGTTTTATAATTTCATATTAATCTGTGTTAATTTGTTAAATATGTTAATTTGTTAAATAAGTTGGAAATGTTTGTGGCAGTCTGCTGGAGTTACAATAAGTGGTTGATATCAATTGTTAGGAGTATTGTTTCACTATTTGATCAATGTGGTAAATGGGGAAACGTTTGTGACAGTCTGCTGGAGTTACAATAAGTAGTTAATATCAATTGTTAGGAGTATTGTTTCACTATTTGACCAATGTGGTAAATGGGGAAACATTTGTGACAGTCTACTGGAGTTACAATAAGTGGTTGATATCAATTGTTAGGAGTATTGTTTCACTATTTGACCGATGTGGTAAATGGGGAAACATTTGTGACAGTCTACTGGAGTTACGGTAAGTGGTTTATATCAATTGTTAGGAGTATTGCCCCACTATTTTACCGATGTGGTAAATGGGGAAACATTTGTGGCAGTCTGCTGGAGTTACAATAAATGGTTTATATCAATTGTTAGGTGTATTGTTTCACTATTTTACCGATGTGGTAAATAGGGAAACATTTGTGACAGTCTACTGGAGTTACAGTAAGTGGTTTATATGAATTGTTAACAGTATTGTTCCACTGCCCACTCACTCTATGGTAAGGACTTGGATTTCAGCCCTGCTGTATAAGTGGGCCCTTAGTTTTGTAGGGATTTTTTTATTCAGGCTTAAGTCATAGTGTATGCTACAATTTACATTTATCAGAATATGTCATACTAAACTGATATGGAGCGAGGGTAGTCACTCTGGCTGGCTGGATATTACTACTGTATATTGGGCCCCCCACAGAAGTTTGTGTTACTGTTCTTATATATAATCCTTCATCTAAAACCCCTTTTTTTTCATCTTTGGGTCATCCATTTTAAGGAGGCATAACCTTAACGAATTGGATTTGTAAGGAATGCCATCACACGACTTAAACAAAGGTATGCAGCACATTACCAATTTAAGTTTTATTGATCCTAAATCCTTATATGTGGGTTGCTCTGAAAGTAATGCCTCTTGTTTATTTCCATGGAAACTACAACAGAAACAGGGAGCACACTGTTACTGATGAATAGAGCAAATCATTATCTACAAACTATTTTCCACATGAACAATTTTAGGGCAATTTTAAAAATTGCTTATTTTCATTGACATTTCCCTTCGAGATTGCCTCGGGCACTAGGTATGTGCCGCCTGTAGGAAACTAAGCTATTTATTTCATTTCACCTTGATCTGGAAACCAGAGACAAACAAACAAAACTGACTGTATTTGCATACAGTAAGGCACTAAAAATTCAATCATAGCTGAACAAGTATTTACCCAACCCCTTCGGGATGTGATACAAGGTCAATTTTTTAAGAGGAGTAAAGCTGGTTTGAATTTGGACTTTTCCTTCTCCTAGACTGGTTACCTAAGTCTAAAGATCCTAGTCTGCTCTACTGCTTATCCATAGTTGGAGAGGAGAATAGTTGGATTCATGCCTTTCCCAACAGTATTAGTGATATGTGAAAGACAAAGGTTTGATTTCTGGTCGCTTATTCCATTTCTTAGAATGATAGCCATTGTACTAAGAATGTCTCCCAAGAAAAAAAGTAATAACTACTAACAAGACTTAAATTTGTATTCTACAATTTCAACTTTTATTGTTATAACATTTTGAAATGTATAATCTTTCATTTATCAAGTTATTTTTCCAGTATAAAGTAAAGTAAAATTGGTGACCTTAGTCGAGGGTGACCCAAAGGCTCCTTTTTCAATAGCTACTACACCAAGGTATAGGGGAGGGCACTACTCCTTTCTCTGGATTGCTCTACTTTACCTTTGATCCATACCTTATAATGCTGAGTGTTAAGCAAGGCAGAATCAAGTACCATTTTTTGAGTTTTTGTATGACTCGACTTGGGATTAAACACAGGTCTCCCGGGCCATTGGCGAACACTCTAACCATCATGCCAATGTTTGGTTTTTCCAGTATAAAATGAGACAAAGAATAAAAGACCAATACTTCAAATAAAAAGTAAAAATAATTGAAAAAATTAAAAACTACGATATTTATTTACTTTTGTAAGATCTAACAAATAGTTTAATTCTTTTCAGACATATTGTTCTTATGTTTCATTTTACACTGGAAGAAAAACTTAAATGAAAGATTATACATTTTAAGATGTTATGACAATAAAACTTTAAAAAAAAAACAAACAAGTAAAAGAGTTGATGACTACAAAAAAGAAAAGATAAGATGAAATAGAAATAAGAGATAAAATCTTAGAGAAGATATATAAAGATGACAGGTGACCAACACAAAAAAAAACACATGACCAAAAAGTAAGGTGTTTACTCATAAGAGACATGTTTGACGTTTGACAAGCAAGAAAGACAGACAGACTGACAGAAATGCCCAAATATCACCTTGATGCTCTTAAAAGAATTTTTGTTTTCCACAAGTGACTGTTTGGATTGATCAGGTAGTCTATTTTTAAAGACTGTGTTGAATGATTAAAGATACAAATTTGCACAAGACATCAACAGGTTCATGTTTCTTTAGCAAACAAGATAACTTGAGAACTAAGCTAAACAATATGGACTAAATGGTCACAAAGAAATTTCATAAAGAACCAAGTACTATTAAGGGGAGTCAGTGTGGTATAGTGGCTAATGTGCAGAACTGCAAAATTGTAGTAACCGAGTTCAAAACTCCAGTTGCACTATTATGTTCACTTTCTGACTAATACCCTTAGGAATGGTATGAACCCCTTATCTCCTCCAGCTATGGGTGAAATAGTACCACTACCATCCTTCGACAAGGATGAATTCGACATTAATAACTCTCAAAGGTTTATATGCCATTAAACAAAGAAACAAAAGTATTATGAAGATAAATGTTATCACAAAAGAAAAAAAATATTAAATAAAATATGCAAAGAAGCATGCATGTGACAAAAGTGAGGAGGCATCTATCATGTATGGGTGGGGACAGGAATAAAAATGGTTTATGATGTAAGAATTAGGACATATTCACAGGGGAAGGGGAAAGTCAATTTCAGAGTAGGGATCGGGCCCTCTTGGCCCCACCAAAAAATTCAATAAAAATTTTCAAAAGAAAAGAAAGATACAAAAGGAAGGGAAGAGTAAAAATGGTTTATGATGTAAGAATTAGGATACCAAAAATTGATTCCCATCACATTTATAGGTGACGGAGGCAAGGCAAAGAAGTCAAAAAGATAAATCCTTATAAAAAAATTGAAAAAAGGAAACCAATTGAAATTTGTTCCCATAGATTAAATTATACATTTAACAGTATGGATCCAGCTTTTCTCTCTCTCCCCATGTACAGCTATGGGTAAATAGTAGGACAGACTGGGTTCTTTAATCTTGGTTAGGCAACCAGTTAAAGAGAAGGAAAACTGAATTCAAACCAATTTTACTCCACTTAAAAATTGACCTTGTGTCAGATCCTGCATATACATTCACTAGGAGGGTACCTTGCATTGTGTAGTAAGTAAGTAATTATCAAACTAGGTTTGCAAACCTATTACTAGTGAGTTTGACCCTCACTTGAAAGCCTCATATGTCTGGCCTTGTACCACAACAAAGCTGAGCTTAGTAAATAACTAAAAGGCATATTACATAGTGTAGTAAGTAAAGTTGATGACCGTAGTCGAGGGCGACCCAAAGGCTACTTTTTCAATAGCTACTACACTGAGATGTAGAGGAGGGTGCCACTCCTTTCCTTGGATTGCTCCACTTTACCCTCGATACACACCTTATATTGCCGAGTGTTAAGCAAGGAGGTATCAAGTAACATTTTAAAGTCTTTGGTATGACACGACCTGGAATTGAACCCAGGTCTCCCGGACCATTGGCGAACACACTACCCACTAGGCCAATAGTACCAGCAATCTAGGCTTATTGATCTATCACTAGTGAGTTTGCTCCTTACTGGATGCTCCATACTTCCAACCTGGTCACATAATCAGGCTTAAATAACAATTACATTCAACTGGTGAACTAATATCAGAAACTATAATGCTCAAAAAAAGACTTGAAAAGATATCAGATGAAGATATAAAAGCTCATATCAAAAGAGCAAAGCAAAGCAAAGGTTGGTTGATTGGTTTTAGATCATGTCAACCCTATTTGGGTTTATTTAATGCCAAAGTAAGTTTCTTTTTTCAAGCAATTATATGGTTTCAAATAACTATTCCTAAAAAATTATAATTTGTTTTTACATAGTTATATGGTTTCAATTATTCCTATCTAATACAAATAATTTTCAAGTAGGTTTATTTGACTCATAGATGGGATCCTAACAGGTACTACTACTTTGAGTCAGAGTGGATCTGGGAGTAATGAAAATGAAGAGGTACTTCACACTCTCTAGAGTTACAAATTAGATGCAGTCTAATGTCATATGCAGGAAATTCTTTTATTAGGAGGGTCTTAACTCTCTGCAGGGGATACAGTCAGTGTATTCTAAGTTTCTCCCACAGGGTGGATGATTAAATCTATTTGAGCTTAAAACCTTGTGCAGGATAATAAATTCTAAGTCTCAACTTATATCCTGGCAGAAGGAACATAGTTATGGTCAACAAGTCTTGCAGATCAATTCCCACTGAGTCATGAGCTTAATCTTAACTGAGTGTCCCATACACATGACCTTGTCCTAAATCTAAGCCATATCTTAACAAGTAACTATTATACCTGGCTATTACATAAACTTTGGGATGATGAAATGATACTAAGAATTAAAAAGCATGTTAATATTAAGCTTGGGTAAAATGTCTTGAATGATATTTAACTCCTTATCTAAAGAGTGCATTGGTGTCAAATGCACTCAAACAACTAGACATGCAAGCAGAAAACCACATTCTGCATCTTTTGTACACCAGAACATTAAAAACAAGATGCTTCAAATTAGGAATAACACAATGATAGTTTCAATGAAGACAAGTACAAAAGAACTCTTTGCCACAGTCTTTTCACTGTAGAAAATGTTATACAAACCTATGATATCTATAATGCATACATATACATATTTGCAGTATAAAAAATACAGCTTCAGCTGTTCTTTCTGTGGTATTCAATATCAGTAACTGAGATACTATAAATTTGATGGTTGGATGGGTTTTATGGTATATCAACTCTTGTAGATTATTCAATGCTAAATCCTGTTTACACACACACACACGTGTATATATATATATATATATATATATATATATATATATATATATATATATATATATATATATATATATACACACACCCCACTACAGAAACAGGATGTGATACAAGCTCAATTTAAAGGAGTTTAACAGGTTTGAATTCAGAGTTTAACAGGTTTGAGTTTTCCTTCTCTTACACTAGTTGTCATACCAAGGTTTAAGAGCTCAATCTGCCCTACTATTTACCGATAGCTGAATGGCAAATAATTGGATTCATACCTTTCATCATACAAGATTATTAGCATTAAGTGAAATGCAAATAGTCTTATTCAGGATTTGAACTCGTGTCGCCATGTCCATTTGCTACAACGATAACCATTACACCACAGTGACTCCATCTTTCTTACCCCCCCACTACCACCGTACAACTAGGATGTGATACAAGGTCAATTTTAAGCAAAATTTACATATCACAAAGTGCTAATGATTTTGGGAAAACCATGAATCCAATTATTCTTCCTCAAATTATCGGTAAATAGCAGGGCAAACTGGGCTCTTTAACCTTGGTATTGCAACTGGTCTAGGAGAAGGAAAACTCCAAATTCAAACTTGTTAAATTCCATCAAGAAATTGACCTTATGTCACGAGCAATCTTGAACAAGTCCTGGCGGCAACACCCCACAAGACACCAACTGTACGGTCACCTGCCTCCTATCACGAAAACTATTCAAGTTAGACGAACCAGACATGCAGGACACTGCTGGAGAAGCAGGGATGAGCTCATAAGTGATGTACTCTTGTGGACCCCCCACACATGGCCGTGCAAAAGCAGGACGACCAGCACAAACATACATTCAGCAACTATGTGAGGATACGGGATGTTGTCCAGAAGACCTGCCTGAGGCGATGAACGATAGGGAAAAGTGGCGAGAGAGGGTCAGGGATATCCGTGCTACCAGCGCGACATGATGATGATGATGATAAGCATTTCAGTAATAGACAGATACTTATACTAATTTTTTTTTCAACTTTTGAATTTAATTCACTTTTCTGAGCTTAACTTTTCCGTGACTTATTTCAAACATGACTTATATGAAACTCAGCAACTAAACTAATTCTCAGTTCATGTAAACAATTAAATTATACAGTTCTTTGTTTGAGAATCTATATTATAAAAAGATCTGAATTTTCTACATGCATTACAGTAATGTAGCACCAGTCTAGTGAGACTTTTGTCAGTGCAATAGTATTGAAATCCTTTTACAGAATAAAGCATTTTCAATATAATTAGCAACTTAACACTTAAAACCTGAGTGCCCTGATATATGTGCTGCTAACTAAAAATACATAAACCCAGGTGGTTGGAATTTTGACCATTTCTACATCACTATTGTAAATAAAATGTTGCAGTTTTATATATAATTTCATTATTTTTCAAATATATTTTAAATTGTCTACAGAATGTTGTAACCTGTCATTTAACAGCCTGTCAAGCTGTGTCCAGCAGGACACATAGCATAACGGTTATAAGCGTTGGCTCCTTAAGCTTCTAAGGAGACAATCATCTGGAGGCTGCAGGTTCAATTCTGACTACAGGCAAGTAACAATGCAGGAATACTTAACACTTGTACCCAGTTATGGCTGTGGATTCAATGAAGGATGTAGTTCAAAGTTTCATGTAGGTTCCCAAGTTTGACTAACACCAGAAGAACATATCAGCCGAAACATTATAGAAATAACAATAAAGATGAAGACAAAAGTCCAAAAACCCTTAATGATAAAAATCATCAACCTTCTTCTCAGAAATTCAGACAACTTGTTGAATAACAGATTACAACATTTTAGATTTTTAGATATTTTTCAATCCAGGATCCCAAGGTAAAAGACTTTATGGTCATGAAAGGCTCCTAAAGATTAATATATGATCAGGATTTACACTCATTAAATCATATTTTTTCTTATGTATAAAGTCATACTTCTCTTATTTATTATTTGCAACTAATTATAAAATCAGTTAACAATAGGATGGGTCAATATTTGTAAAAATAAAACAGAGGCTAAAAGAAAACCCAAGTAGGATTCTGACTCTGACTCAAAGAAAAATATCAAAGTCTATGCTTTTGTCTGTACAAGGATCAAAGCCAAGCCAACAATGTTTTTTTTTTATTTCATGAATGGTGGGATGGATGAAGTTTAATCTATATTTTTCATATACCTAGCTATATGTTGGTATGTTAGTTGTTCAAGAGCAAGTAGCAAAAAAAAAAAAAAAAAAAAAGAAAGGGGACTGTATAATTATAAAAGATAAAACAAATATTGTGTACAAAGAAGCTCTTAGAAATTAATCAGAATTCTTCTTGATATTTTAAAGTTCTTTATATTGTATATTTGCCATATCCATAAAATCCTGTTAAAATATATATCAGAATTATTTCATTAAAACAGTCAAATCTTCTTCCCTTTGAGCATCACTAGGTACCTCTGCAAGTGTGTTTAATGCTTATTCATAATTTTAAAGTGACAAGCAGAGAATAAACACTTCAAAATATTATATCTAATGCATATGATCAATTTTCTTTTTTCATGACTTTCTAAGTTAAATCAAGATAAATTTTAGTTAAATTAACCAAGTTTGACAGACTTATATTTACTGATTTCTTTCATTGTGAAGTATTAAGATTATCAAAGTCCCTGACTGTCGATTCACAGATCATTTTTGAACTAAATACAATTTTAACCCTTTTGGAGCAGCATATCTGGCAACAAATCTAATGGCTGGAATATATTTTAGTCAAAATAAAAAAGCTTATAGGAATTTCATGATTACAATATGCTATTGACATTGGGGCAGGTATATCATATAAGTATGTTTATAAGAATTTTTCATTCCTCTTATTTCTGAAAATGAGTTTTTCTAAAGTTTTTGAAGTAATAAAGAATATCTTTTTTAATTTAGGATTGATGTATATTGAACAAGAAGCACTTTCAGCAGGTATATTGTGGGAGGTGCCCGTGGTGTAATGGTTATCGTCGCAGGATATGGACACGGCGACACGAGTTCAAATCCTGGACAAGACTGATTGCATTTCACATAGCACTAATACCCTTGGGAAAGGTATGAATCCAATTATTCTCCCTCCAGCTATGGGTAAATAGTAGGGCAGACTAGGTTCTTCAGCCTTGGTTAGGCAACTAGTCTAGGAGAAGGAAAACTCTGAATTCAAACCTGTTAAACTCCGCTTAAAAATTGACCTTGTGTCATATCCTGCCCGAGCGGAGGGGTTGGTAAATATGATATTACACCAGATCCAAAATTTTAAAGTAATGTGGACTAAAATTGCATCTCACCCACAGGCATTAAAAATATTTAGTCAACTTGAGTTACTCTCCATCCCAACTACTTTGCTTGTTATAAAAAAAAAAAAATTATATTTTCAAGTTATTCTTCTATATTGATTTAAAGAGTAAATGATTTAGTAATGAGTCTGATGGCATAATGGTTAGGAGATTGGGGTTTAATCTCAGGCTGAGTCATACCAAAGACTCAAAAAAAATGTTACTTGATGACTCCTTGCTTAACACTCAGCATTATAAGGTACAGATCAGAGGTAAAGTGAAACAATCCAGGAAAAGGAGTAGTGCTCCCCCCTACACCTCAGTGTAGTAGCTATTGAAAAAGAAGCCTTTGGGTTGCCCTTGACTACAGTCAACCAACATATTTAATATAATTAACCATTGTTGGAAAGACAATTGTACTAAAAGTTATACTTCTATATTGACTTAAAGAGTAAATGATTTACTAATGAGTATCTTTATCTTATAAAATTCCCTATTGTTGGAAAGATAATTGTACTAAAAGTCCTAAATGTCATCAACCACTGCTTAAGTTATGAGTTTGATCCACACTGGGTTCACTTCTATTGAAGCATTAAACTTAGTAAAATACCTACTGTACTTTATACTCTCTGAATTTCATTTGGTATTTGATCAACAAGAGTAGTAAAATCTTTTCTCATAAAAAACCCAAATATTTCAAAGGCAAAAAACCTTTAAACTTGATAAAAGAATACAGACACATCTATTCCTTTTCGTTTTTAAAAAAATTACTTTATTTCATAAAAAAGATAACATTTATATAAAATCCTTTAGAATTTCAAACAATCTGATCTTATATAAATTTTGTAGTTGTTTTATCAAATTGCCATATTGTGATTTATGTTATATGTAAGAACTAGTTTGACATTTAACAAAAATTTAATTTTGTGAACAAAGCCAAAATGTCTTATGCAATATTAACTATTTTTATCAATATTCTCAATCAAATGCCCTCCACTCCAAACAGCACCTTGCCCAGTGCCTGAGGCGCCCCTGAAAGGATATACTAACATAATCTAAGTAATCTTTAAAACTGCCCCAAGGGAGGCTTGCTCCTACAGGGCAACCTACATTAAACTTACCTTGTGTTGCATTTTGGCTTCGTTAGGAGTTGAATAAAAACATTCTGTCAAACTTTACTAAACAACCCCTCTCCACACTGACCCTAATTGGATCTTAAAAAGAGAAAAAATAACAATATCTGCCATAATTTGCCGTACGTCATTGAACACCTCGTTTGGTGTAATAGTTAGCAAGTTAGACTAAGTAAATTTGGTCAAGGGTGATCCAAAGGCTCCCTTTTTAATAGTGGTGTAGGGGAAGTCACAACTCCTTTCTCTGGATCACTCCACTTTACCCTTGATCCATACCATTAAATGCTGAGTGTTAAGCAAGTAGGCATCAAGTACCGTTTTTGAGTGTTTGAAGTATTGAAGTAAGTTTTTTGGACCATTGGCGAACACTCTAACCATTGGTCTCACTGGACTCCATATATCCGGCCTAGAGTCACAACTAAGCAAAGCTAAGTAAATAATTACAATAGGATATTATTAACAATTAAATTAATTTAATGAACGATATTTTCTATTAAGTTTATTACTCATATAGCTAATATTAAGTATAAAATAAGAGGGTCTTTAAGTCAAATACTATACATTTACACCAAATAACATTCTTGCTAGTACCTCCAATGTGAGGAAAAACGTTTTTCTTTTTATACCTGGACAAAGTCAGGTCAAACAAAAAAAAAGAAAAAAAAGAAAGGAAGGAAACTATTATCAACTCACTTGTGAGTAGCCGAGAGATGAATGAATGAAAAGGAAGTATTAAACATGACAGATTTTTTTTCTTCGTCGTTGTGAGGGGCATTTTATACTTGGAATTTTAAAAAGAAAAATAAGTCTATGTAAAGTAAATTACTTAAATTGTAGATCAAAAATTACTATTAATATATAATCTTAATTCTTATTTTATTTTTTATAAATAACCAAAGAACAACATTGCAAATAGTGGCTGTGGTATGTTACAAACAAGGTCAGTTTTTAAATCCACTCAATGAATAAAAATAAATTCAAATCAACAATTAATTATTCATCAAAATATTTTTACAAACAAAAACTGTTTTACATTTCGATTTTTTAAATTGATTTATAAGTGTTTAAAATAATAAAAATTAAAAACGGTGAAGTTTTATTGCAAATTAAATAGTACATAATCTTGGACAACTAATTTTTAACTAATTAAAAAATAAATAAAAAAATAAGAAAAGTATTAATAATAATAATAATAATAATAATAATAATAATAAACTTTTTCTAAGTGAAATTATCCTGTTTTTACTGATGAAAATTTAAACAAAAAATATAAATCTTTGCAATGGAAATAAAGAACAGATAAGAGAAGCAATGATTATACTTTTTTTTTTTCTTTAAAAAGAATTAAATACAAACATGAACAGTGATTTTTTTTTTTCTTTTTTGCCAACTCAGCAAGAAACCTATTTTTCGGGTCCTTAAATGAAATGACTAGGGAAATTTTAACATAATAACTAGTAAACTGTTTTTCTAACTACAACTTTACAAAATGAGTAAACAATTATAAAGCAAATATTGTTTACATTTATTGTACACGAAAGCATGGAAACCAAGATGAACTAACTTGGTTATATACAGGTGTTAATTACTATAGTAGTACGATGTTTGAAATATACTTTAGAAAAAGTTTAATAAAATTCCAAGTATGTATTAAAAACTACAATATATTTTCTTTTTATACAGCTTATGTTAAAAACAATTGAATATTTCCACTCTACACCTTCCAAGTTAACAAGACCCACACTTCCAAGGGGGACACTTTAAGAAAGATGGACACAGGACTTGGCATGATTTTTTAGGTTAAATAAAAAAAAAAAAACGAATTAGATAAAACGGTAAAATTATTTATTGCTTTCAGATTAAGTAGTTTAATATTTATTACTAAATAATGTTTTGTTGCTAAAATGATATGTAGTAATTAATTATACTTATTTGTTTACTTTTGACTGGTATCATTCTTCTTATCAATCATACTGTTTAGATTAAAACAAAAACAAAACAGTCCAAAGTTTAAAAATTACGAAAATTGAAAAGGAATAATTCTTCTATCGTTTCACTGGAAACAATGTGTTAAAATTATAAGATGGACAGATCGAGTGAATATTAAAATTATCTTAGGAAACAAAAAAAAAAAACAGAAAGGGAAAATAAAGTATATTATTTAGAACGTGTCAATAAGCCAGACATTCAATCAAATTGACAAAAGATTATAAGAAAAAAAGGTGTGGGGGGGAAGACATTTGTAAGTGTTTAATATATTCACAAAACAATTTTTTAAAATGTGTTTGAAGAAAAAAATGTATGTCTTAAATTCTTGACTTGGAGTTCTGGGTTGTCCCGTTTACTTTAATTCAACCAAATGATCAGCTTTTAAAAGAAAAAGAAAATTAAAAACCAAGTTCATTCATTATTCAATTTTTAAAAATTAAAATAATAAATTATGAGCACCTCACGAACTATAACAGTTAAAGAACTAGATTAGCAGATTAGTGAGTTCGATTCTTACTGAGCGCCCCCATATTTCTGGCCTTTTGCCATAACTTCTTAGTAAATAACCTTTAATAAATTATTGTGTATGTCAAAATTAACATTTTCGATAACAGATGATTTTTATTGAGGCTAAGGATGGAAAAAAATAAATATAAAAATAAAGAGTTCACTGAAAAGTTAGAAAAACAACAAAAAAATTGTTTTTGTCTTTATTTTACAATTAAAATAATTTTTTGTTGAGGTGACTGCTAATTCGTTAAACTTCTGGGCTCACAATGCCTTTAGAAAACTATTTAGCCCCTAAATTTGGGATCACTCACGTTACAAAGGAAAGGAGGAATACATTATGTGCTGTTCCTTTTAAAAGAGGTTTTCTTGAAAAAATAAAAAGCGGGTAATACTAATTGCCAAGAAAGGGGGCAACTATAAAGGGTTTTTTTTGTTTTGTTTTGTTTGATGGTTTTGTTTTGTTTTTTGGGGGGTAGGGAGAGAAATGATTAAAATTACAAGTTGTTTCAAAAGATAGACTTTTTCTTCTAGTAACTTTAGATAAGATTTTTGTGTATGTGTGTGTGTACGTATTTTATTGACCTTTATTTTATAATAGTAAGCGAAATTAATAGAATTATCAAGGGAAACGTGTGAAAGAATGTGTACCAATAAGAAACTTATGTTTTTTCTTCTTTAATGATTAAAATTACGGGTTATTTTAGCGGATTTAATAAACTAATTATAATTGTGGCTACTTTACCCCCATCTTCTTTCAGTTTTCTTCAGCAATTAGTCTAAAAGGCGAAAACTTCTATTAACATAAGGTCGATAAGAAAAAAGCCTAAGTTTTTAAGACGAACTGTAATTCCAATTATAAATCCCAAATAAAAACTTCCCTCTAGATAATTAATCTTACAAAAAAAAAAAACTCCGCTTCTACACTTAAGTTTTGTTTATAGTTAAAATCTTAATTGAAAAATCACTCAAAAAGGTTCAAGTGATTGGATAAACTTTATATATATATATATATATATATATATATATATATATATATATATATATATATGCAGTTTCTTAAAACGTTTTGTTAATCAAATGATACAATTTTTTAACACCAAATAGATAGGGTATTAAAGTTGGGATTTTTTTTTCTTCTAAAATCAAACTGTTATTGAGTGAGGGGGCGGGAAAACAACCAAAATATCAATCGGGTATATCAATCAGGTCTAAAAATCTTTGATCGAGTATAACTTTTTGTTCGCATAGACGAACTGCAAAATTTGAAAATCATTTTTTTTCCTGGTCACTTAGGAACTTTCTCAACACTTCTCAAGAAATGCATCGGCATTTTATTTTATCGTTTTTTTTTCCACTCAACGCTTAAAAATCAAATCTTAATTTGCAATATGAAGCGCAGTAAACTTTTAAAACTAATTTTAAGTTTTTAGATAGAAGTTAAAACAGTTTACAAATAAAATTTAAATGATCTAATTTTTAAAAAGTAACATTGTTCAAATAAGTCAATCAATCAAGAAATTGGAACTTAAAATAAACTTATTTAGAAACTAAAAAGATATATATATATATATATATATATATATATATATATATATATATATATATACGAGTTGTTTGATGTTTACTTTACAAAGAATGAGGTTTTCATGTTTTTAAGAAAAAGTTTTGGTTTGTTTTGTTAATGATTAAACAATGAAACAAACCACACATAGCAAGACATTATTCAATGTTTAATAATTAATTATTATTTTAAAAAAGAAAAAAAATAACTTCAAGTGATCTGATATTATTAAGAAGTTTTACAATTTAATAAAAGAGGAGGAGGGAGTGGTAAATTTATAAAATTAAACTAAAACAAATAGTGAATCAATATTATTTCCAGAATATTTATTGTTTAAATATTCAATAATAATTTTTTTTTTTTTATTTAAATCGCCCCCCCCAAAAAAAAAACAAAACAACATTGCTTAAGATCTTTAACACACAGGCCATCAAGTCATTTAAAAACTGTTTAGACAACTTAGACAAGCGCAGACATAAACACACACAAAATAGGAAGGGGGGTTCAATTTATTAGATAAAATTGATTATGAACTGAGCACCCATTTTATAACCACCGCTTTGTATATGTTGAGAACACTTCTTTTTTTTTTTTTTGACTTTTAAAATGCACGGGATGGATCGAACGTGATAGAAAGAGAAACAAATGTTACTTACCTCCAAAAGTAAATTAAACGTAGATTCACACGGTATATCAGTCACAATCAGGTCCGAAACAGATGAGGCGATATATATTTTTTTCTTCTTCTAAGCTTTGATCAAAATAGAGGCTTTATTCTTTCTCCTTGACAACTTTCGTTCGTCCACACTAATAGATATTTTTCTTATCGTCTCTCTCCTTACTTTTTTTCTTTTCTTTAAAATGTCTTCACTTTCTCTCTTTCTTTCTTTCTCTTTTGTCTTTTCCCGTTGTTTAGTAAATACCCCCCTTAAAAAAAAACGATTTTAAAAGCGAAGAGATATTTAATGAAACCCTTGGATTTTTGTTAGGTCTACACGTATTTATTTTTTGTTTTAATTTTTCTTTCCCTAACTCTAGTAACGAATGAAGTTAAAAGTTGGACTCTGCCTTGAAGTGTCCATCACATTTCTGATCACACAACAACAACAATACCGAGGAGGAGGAGGAGGAGGAGTGTGTGAACTTTCTCATTATTTCTCTCCTCCTACTCTTGTCGTTCTAATGCGGAAGTTTCATCTGAGGGTTCGCACGTTTATGTGTGCGTGTATGTATACAAGTATGTATGTGTGTGTCAGTGCCTTTTATCAATTGAGCATACGGATATTAGAAAGTACATGCGAAAGTGCAGTTGAATCATGTACATATATATATATATATATATATATATATATATATATATTTGCCGGCACGAAGTGTAAGTGGAGAGTAATGCAGTTTTACGTAAAAACACATATGCATACTTAAAAATGCATTTAAATCATTGTGTAGTATGTCGAGAACGCGTTTAATTGCTATGCCCACTTTTTTTTATTTTTTATTCTAGAGTATGTAGTTTATATGTGTTTGAATGAAACACGTGCGTGTGTATTATGTCTACACTTAAACAAGTATGTTTTCTTCAAAGCTATGAGTAAATAGTAGGGCAGACTGTTCTCTTTAGCCTTTGGTACGACAGCCGCCGGTCTCTGAGAAGAAAACTCTGAATTCAAACTCGCACTCCGCTTTAACAAAAAAATAACCTTGTGTTACATTCTACTGTAGCGGAGAGTTTCAGTAAATACACGAGTATGAATTAGAATATATGTTCCTGATGTTATTGTTGTGTAATGTGTATTGATATTGATTAGTTTTTTGGGTTGTTTTTGTGTGTGTGTGTGTGTGTGTGTGTGTGTGTGTGTGTGTGTGTGTGTGTGTGTGTGTGTGTGTGTGTGTCGGATATTTCCATAAAGTACAAGAATACACATCGATGTACATAAGTCAGAACTTTTAGTAAAGAAGAAACTTAAACCATAGGAAAAGTCTGACCTAAAAGGTTTGGACACTCGAATCCTGTGGAACTCGACATACTAACATTAATTAAAGCAAGGGTTTTGATTTAAACCACAGACAGCGGGTGTGATGGTACAGCTACACGATATCTTTTTTCACACATTTTCCTTTGAATTTATATGGGTTAATATAAGTACCAAAAGTGCGGTTTTATTTCCATATGACATAATACTCTCTAACAATATAGACTCATCATTTACAATAATTCCTACTACGAGAGAAGAAAAAAATCTAATCCTCTAGACTTTCTGGTAACAGTGGTTGTATTGTGGTGATATACGTTACCACACTATTTCAGTCTGGGTAGAACTTTTGATGTTGTGGTTTCAGTTCACGGAGTGCTCATTCAGTGAACCAAACGAGGTTATCAACCTCCCTACTATTGGGGGTCGCATTTTGATTCTCTGTGCGATCCAACGTTCCGTACCGTCGGCATTCCCTTGAAGGGGAGCCTCCAGGATCGGGGATTGCGCCTGAAACTACGTATTTAAGTGCAACGAGAACGAAAAAGTGCTGCCAAGGAGAGGTGAGAACTCACCTCCCCAGAACTAGACATTGGTGTTTTGTTTTGAGTATTTTTGTTTTTGTGTTTGTTTTAGTTTTTTGTTCTTTTCAGACCAATAACTTGAAAGCTTCTTTATTTTCTATCTGTGGGTGTGTGCTTGTGAACTGTCTCTCTTAATTTTTTTCTGTGTGCATGAATTAGCCTTCTTATGAATGTGTGTGAAAGTAAGTTTAGTGTGTATATCCAAAGAACTTACTGAATTAATAAACACACATACACACACAGGTGTAAAAAAATATCCACCTCAACTTTCACTTACATACTAATCATGCATAGATTTTATACGAAAACGTATTCGCTATGCATTTGTAAGGCGTTGACTTCTGTCTAAACTTAAACAACTTCGTAAACCTTTTTAAAATATATAATTATCCATGAAAATTCAAGACACTGTAGTACAAATTTGCACAATAGATGAAACTGTCCATACTAAAATGATTGTCTATTTATCAATTAAATACGGAAATATATAACTTTTTTTTTTTTATAACTTGAGTCAATGAGTACAGTCGCTTTTTACACACTACGACTGTACTCGCTTTTTACACACTACACAGCGAGTACACACAATGAATGGAATGTGTAGCAGCATAATTTTAAAAAAAATGTACATACCAAATTATTACAATGAGATATACACATTGTGAAGGTGAATAACAGTGAGTCCGTATGTATGTGCGTGACAATGTGTTTATGTGTTCATTTACTAAGCTTACCTTAATTTGGCACTCGGCCAGAATATAGGGCACCCAGTGAGAATCGAACCACCGTACCAGGCGTCCATATATGTACATTGTATAGCGTGTAAAAACTCGAGTGTCTGTAACAATGTGTATGACATTAAATGTGTGCGTATATTGTTCGTATACGTCGTGTATACAGTTAAAGTATGTTTTGTGTTTACGTTCATTTGCGAATATTTGATTTCTGTTATAATGTAAAAATCATAATACTTTTTAAACTTTTGTTTTAATCCAGTATTTCTGTTGAAAAAGAAATTTAATAAATGTGTGTGTGTGTGTGTGCGCACGCGCGTAAAATTCGTACTGTTTTTTTTTAGTCATTTTAGTTTTTTGTCTTTTTATTTCAAAGAAAATTGAATAACTTCACTTAATTCACAATATCAAGAAGAAAAAAATGTCTCAATTTAAATATTTTAATATTGATAAACCACATTAATCAATTATTTTAAAATAAATTGCACATAAAACAGTAAAACAGGGGAAAGTAAATTAAACCCAGAAAAAAGTATGTATGAATCTCGGTTTCAGGTTGGTTGGTTGGGTTTTATGGCATATCAACCATTTATATATATAAACAATTCCATTTCAAACTACCCAGTTTAACATAAGTGCAGTTTTTTGTTTACACACAGTTAAATGTCAAAACTGTCCAATTTCAAATAATTCAGTTTAGTTCTATAAGAACCTATCAGATCCACTCCGGGGTCAGAGTGGACCTGGGATAAGAACCTATCAGGTCCCAGGACCTGATAGGTCTTATCCCAGGTCTTATCCCTGGGACCTGATAGGTCTTATCCCAGAGTGGACCTGGGATAAGAACCTATCAGGTCCACTCCGGGGTCAGAGTGGATCTGGGATCGATGGCAATGAAGGGGTACTCTGCATTCCCCAAGGCTCCAGCATTACTGGAACCTCACCATCAGATGGTTTAGTGTCATATATCACGACACTTCTGCAGAGATGCAGTTGGTGTATTCTGCTGCCCCAGCCGAGTGAGCCATTGGATTCAGGGTTTCTTTATTTAATGGCATATTAACCTTCGTTGGTCATTCAATGCCAAAGCTACCCTTGTAGAAGAACAGTAGTTGTAGTATTCAACCCATAACTGGAGACGATAAGGGCGTTCATACTTTTCCTAAAGGTATTTGTCCGAAAATGAACGTTATAGCTTGACTAAAGTTTGTATGTATGTATGTATGTATGTATGTATGTATTTACGAGGATAATTCAATAAATAAGGTGAATTTTGTCTAAGGAGTTGGCAATAGGAAGCACTTTCAAGAAAAATCAATAGTGATGGGTCCTTTCATGTTCAAGATGACAGTCAGCATGCCTTTTTTTTTTACTCACCGCTGCTCCTGGAACTATTTTTACCTGAGAGTGTGTTTCCACTCCGTGAACTGTCTTTTCGACTCAGCCTCGTTGTGGCAAACTCATGTTTAGTCGATTCGTAAACATTTTTTTTTTAATAAAACGTGCTTCACCGTACACATCACATATTCTTCTGTAGATTTCACATGGTTTGCAGTTCTCAGCCAGCAAAAATTTGATGATAGACCTCTGTTCAAGCCTGGAGCACTTTACTTGATTTGCTATCATTTTGAATAGCCTCAAAGTAAATATATTTGTGAAACTAAAATAATTTTTTTGCGATCAACCAATTCCAAACAATGTAGAATTTACATTCACTAAAAGAATATATCATTTTGCTTTTTTCCAAAAAATTTACTTTATTTATTGAATGACCCTCGTATGTATGTACCAATTTATCACTTACTTACTATTTAGCTGAGGTTAGTTTGCCCAAAGCCAGAAGAAGTATGGGACACCCAATGAGAATCGAACCCACTAAAAAAAAGCCGAGGTTTTTAACCAAACCACTACATCATGCGAGTTGCTTATCAATCTAAATACAGTGAAAAAAGAATTGTTTTTAGAATCTTCTTTTTATTCTTAAATAAAATAGACAGTGCTGTAATATATGCCCCTTTTGTTACTGGATGGATGACAATCTTATTTGAACTTTCACTTTAACCATCGATTTATTCAGGAATCATAAAAATCGTTAAAAGAAACAGTCAAACCTAAAGTCTCCTTCTAAATCCAAATGAATTTAAACCGAATTTTCAAGGTTGGTAAGAAATAAGATAGATATTTATCTCAAGAAGAAAGTTCGTCTCCTGCTTTTGTTCAAAGGTGGTAATACAAGTTTAGGACTTGTTTTACAAATTCCTTGCTGTTAAAAGTAGAAAGTGAGGTATATATCGTGTGTGTGTGTGTCTGTCTGTCTGTCTGCATGTCTGTGCGCACAGGCGTATATGTATGTATGTATGTATGTATGTATGTGTATACGAATATACAGTACAGTGCCGTTTAAAAGTATTCAAGTAACAGTCACTTTTATTTTTATAAACCGTGTATAGGCTTAAATGTACTTTTTAGCTTAAAAAAAATATCTATCCATTTTTAACTGTACTCATTAAAGATTTTTTGGTCCAAACCAAGAGAGAGAGAGAGAGAGAGAGCGAAAGAGAGAGAGAGAGAGAGAGTGGATAAATGAATAGATAAGAACAGGCTGGATTGATATACAGAGAGGAAGCGAAAGAGAGAGAGGCAGGGAGAGAGAAACATAGTGGAGAGATAGATTGATAGATAAAGACGAAACTGGAGAGAGAGAGAGAGAGAGAAAGAAAGAGAGAGAGAGAGAGAGAGAGGGAGGAAGGATTTATGCAAGTCATTTATACTGCACTTACACTTCATTCGTTTTCTTTTTGCTCACATCGGTCAAAAGTATTTGGAAAAATGGTTTGATTTGGTTTGTTTGGGGTTATGGCATATTAACCCTTGTGTGTTATTTAATGCCAAATCCTATTTAAACACACACATATGATTTGTAAGCGAATAATTTGTAGGTAACATTTTTAAAGGAGCCAGAGCTCATGTTTACACACAGTTATATGATTTCAAGTATTCTTATCCAACACCAATAATTCTATTGAATATTAATCATTTGTTTGCACACAGTTAAATGGTTTCAAGTAAAGTAAATGATTAAACCGTTCTATTCGACTCATATATAGCACCCTAACGGGTACTATCACTCCGGGTCAGAGTGGACCTGGGAGTAATAGCAATGAAGTGGTACTCCACATTCCCTAAAGTCCCAGAACTGAAGACCCACAGTTAGATGGTTCAGTGTCATATCAAGGATACTCGTCAGGAGTTTTTTTTTAGGGGGGGGGGGTCGAGAGGTCTTACCTTCTTTGCAAAGGTGCAGACAGTGTATTCTACTGTCCCACCTGACTGGACTGGGAAGAATTGGATAATATATATATATATATATATATATATATATAGAGAGAGAGAGAGAGAGAGAGAGAGATCTGCAAAGTGTGTGTGACTATCATGAGTCATATAGTTTCAAGTATTTCAAGCAAAGAAATTATATGATTTCAAGTAATAGCAGACCGCATACCGAAAAGAAAAGAAAGCGAAAAGATAGACAAGTTCTTGAATCTGGCCAAAAAGCTAAAAAAAAAAAAAAGTTGTGGAAGATGATGACGGTGATACCAATAATAGTTGGTTCGCTAGAAAGAGTCCATAATGGATTGGAAAATAGGCAGGAGGAAGTGGAAATCACAGGAAGAATCGAGACAATACAGACCACAGCATTGTTGAGATCCACTAGAATACCGAGAAGAGTCCTGGAAACCTGACCAGTCTTGCTGTCACTCCATTAAAAGATCACAAGCTAGCGTGAAAAACTCACAAGTAGTAGTGATAATAATAATAATAATAATAATAATAATAATAATAATAATCCTATTTACCAACCCCTCCGCTCAGGAAGGATATGACACAAGGTCAATTTTTAAGCGGAGTTTAACAGGTTTGAATTCAGAGTTTTCCTTCTCCTAGACTAGTTACCTCACCAAGGCTGAAGAACCCAGTCTGTCCTACTATTTACCCATAGCTGGAGGGAGAATAATTGGATTCATACCTTTCCCAAGGGTATTCAGTGCTATGTGAAATGCAATCATTCTCGTCCAGGATTTGAACTTGAGTCGCCGTGTATAATAATAATAATAATAATAATAATAATAATAATAATAATAATAATAATAATAATAATCCTTTGTAAACAATTATAGCTTCAAATAATTATTCTTAATATAAATAATCTACACACATTTATAGTTTCGAATATTCCGATCTAGTATTAACCATTTTCAAAGAGGTTCTTTTTGGCCTACAGTTGGAACTCTAGCGGGTACGTTCACCCCAGCTTCGTTTCAGCGTGGACCTAGGAGTAATTGCAACAAAGGGGTCACTCGCAAGAGCTCCAGAATAGAAACCTCGCCACTGAGTGCAGTTTAGTGTCCTTCTCAGAATTTGGTAAGGATCTTACCCCTCTGAAAGGGATGTAGGTGGTATATTCTAAGCCCAGCTGATTTTGACAGCCGATAAATATTTTTCACAGCATGTGGGTGGTGAGTAACCATGTTCGGTAGTGGAAGAGAACTCTCGGTGTACAGCAACCACGAACAGTGTTTTATTGAACTCTTTTGGTAAACAACTGGTGTTGCATATTCTGCCATAATGATTAATGAACTAGCGTAGCAGACAACTGGCGAGTTCGATTCTCATTGGGTGCCTCATACTTCTAGCCTTAGTAAATGACTCCTGGTAGTTTACTTGGTTTGGATAATGTGGCTCTGCTACGCACTAACACTTTTTTCTGGAATTGGCAATCAGCAGGCCACTTCAGTTCACTTGATCGGCTATGAAAATATATGGTTTGATTTGGTTTGGTTTGGTTTCTTTGCTTCATTGCATATCAACTTTCGTGGGTTATTTAATGTCGAAGCCATCCCTGTAGAAGAACAGTATTAGTACTATTTAACCCTTAGCTGAAGGACGATATGGGGGGGTCATACCTTTTCTAAGGGTATTAATCCAAAAAGTGAAAACAATTGTGTGACTGGAGTTCGAACTTGCTTACTACAATCTCACAGTTGTTCGAGTCTCATTGGGTGCCCCATTCATTCGGCCTTGTGCCACATCGAAGCAAAGAGCTTCGTAAATTACTACTACAATCTCACAGTCCAGAATGTTAGCCACTACACTCTGGGGTCTCTGGTGGTGTAATGGTTAGCAAGCTCGACTAGCAAACCTACACGAGTGAGTTCGAGTCTCATTGGGTGCCCCTTTCATATGGCCTTGTGCCACATCTAAGCAAAAAGCTTAGTAAATTACCACTACACTCTGGGGCTCTCCGATTCACATTTGGAGGATTTTTATTTGTGTTATGTTTTACTAGGTTTGGTTTATTTATTTTTTTTTTTTTAGGCATATCCACCTTCATTGGTTATTGAATGTCAAAGCCATTCTTATGGAAGAACAATACTAATACTATTTAACCCATAGCTCAAGGACGATATGGGGGTTCATACCTTTCACAGGGGAATTGATTTGAAAGTGAACGTGATAGCGCGACTGGAGTTCGAACTCGCTCATCACTATCTCGTAGTCAAGAACGTTAGCCACAATACCGCAGGGACTCTTTCCTCCGAAAATTTATGGTTTTTGGTCAAAATTAAAAGTAAAATAAAAATATAGACGAATTGTATTTCTAACGAGTATAGAATGTATAGTCTCTTAGAATAGTTGACTTGTAGCTTATGGCGTTTTGGGCTTTGGTATTGACAAGTTCAAGGTTTATCTTCGTATACAGAGTGGAACGATAAAATTGTCACCCGAGAAAAGATAACATGATTCCATTTCCGTTGAATGAAAACCGGTTTTCATTTTTTTGTTGCAGACCATCTACTAGTTGGCCAGTTGTATACAAATCCCAAGAGCGATAGGAGCTTTCTATCATGTCTGAAAGTGACACAATGTTCAACGAGCAAGATCGGAGATGCGCCGCTGTACAACTCATGCTCTCTACCGATCCAAGTTATGACAACAGGACCATTGCCAGCACCCTCAAAATGCAAATCTGGATTGCCACGAATAACAGGAACGTGCCTAGGGTGATGAAAACAAAGTTTCCGGCTACGGTTATGGTCTTAGGTGTGGTTTCAAGTGAGGGCCACATCATGCCACCTCACATCTTCGAAGTCAGCTTGAAAGTCAACACCAAAGAGTACCTGGATGTGCTGAAGAGTGCGGTGATCACCTGGTGCAATCAGGTGTCCGGTGGCAGACCCTGGGTGTGGCAGCAGGACTCGGCGCCGGCCCACAAGTCCAAAGAGACCTAGGCTTGGCTTCAGGAGTTCTACGACTTCTCTCACTGGCCCCTCCTCTCCTGACCTGAACCCGCTGGACTACTTCGTTTGGTCATACGTCGAGAACATCACCAACATGACCTCCCACAACACCAAAGCCTGCCTGAGCGCCGCCATCTGCGGAGTATTCGCCGAGCTCCCGCCGGCCCTTGTGGAAAAGGCATGCTCCCAGTTCCGGATCCGTATCGAGGCGGTGATTGAGGCTGAAGGTGGCTACATTGAATAGATGTCAGCTCTACTACGTAATCAAGTTACCTGAATTGATTTTTTCAATAAAAGTTTTAAAATAAAGCTGTAGTGTTGTTTTCTTTAGGACGACAATTTTATCGTTCCACCCTTTATTTGTCGTATATGGGTACCATAAACTCGCCAACATAATTATTTGAGTGTGAGGAACATAATTCGGATACTTGTAGTAGAATAAATGTAAATAAATTAAAGTTGGCGAGCTTAGTCAAGGGTGACCCGAAGGCTCCCTTTTCAATAGCTACTACACTGAGGTGTAGGGGAGGGCGCTACTCCATTCGCTGGATTGCTCCACTTTACCCTTGATCCTCACCTTATAATGCTGAGTGTTAAGCAAGAAGGCATCAAGTACCATTTTTTAAATCTTTGGTATGGCTCGACCTGGGATTGAACCCCGGTCTCCCGAACCATTGGCAAACACTCTACTCATTAGCCCAAATGGCACGGTAAATATATTATAGTTTAATATTTCCTAGTGCTTAACAATGTAAAAGAATTCACGACAAATTAATGATATATTTATTACCTGAGCAAACTTAATAGAATAAATTCAGAAATAACATGAAATACTAAAAAGTGACAAGATTGAGAAAAATCTTATTGTGTAGTTGAAGAGTCTTTTGGTGTAAGTTAAGAGTTCTCAATAGAACGGAAGTAGTGGTATGAAGACTGTTAGAGCAGAGTCCCCTCTATTGGTAAACGCACTCATGTATGGTTCTGGCAGTCGAGACTGGACCGAAGAGAAAGAGAGAGAGAGAGAGAGAGAGAGAAAGGGGGCGGGGTTGTTTGACTTTGCTGCGTCTTTTTTATCTGCTACTTTGCCACGCTACCTAATGCTCATTAGATGTACTGTTTGGAAAGCTAGGGATGAAATAACCCGTATAAGCTTTTATGCCCAGTAGTTGCTAGAAAGTTCCAATCAATTTTGGTACTATAGCGGTTCCGGGAAATTTGTTATTTTCCCGAACACTATATTTTTTTAGGCACACAAATGAATTACGAAACTTTTCTTTAACACACAACAAGGAAAACTTTTTATTTGCAGCTTTGAATATGGTTTGCTTTTGGTGCTGCAAGACTCGTGGTGTTTAGGCTTATTAGTGTCGGAGACGAAATGGCTTAGCGGGATGTTGAGATGGCAGCGTGTTGTTGGACGTGTGAGGGATGTGTTTAAAGTCACCGTGTAGTTTTGTATCTGGTTTTTGGAGGAGAGTCTGCGGTATCTCCATGTTGTCGAGAGCGGAGTTACGCTCGGATCGACATAGTCAATTTTTGGGGTGACATGAAGTGGTGCCTGTGGAAGGCATGCTGAATATTTCTAATTTATGTTCAACTGGGATTCCTCGTAAAGAATCCATAAATTAGATGGTTCTCTCGTTGAGTGTTCATGTTGCTGCTGCTGGTGCTGCTATGTTAAAAAGCATCGCTAAGCAGGGGCGGTCAGACGAACGTCTGTTCTGGTCGCTGTCTCACGCCGAAGAGACTGGGTTTGGTCGCTTACCCGTTTTGCTAGCCGGAAATGAAGGTCCGGGCTGAATAGGATAAGTCATCCTGATTGGGTGAAATTCGGTGTTGAATTAAATTGCGCGCCAAAACAAAATACGAGATTTTCCTCTTCTCTACAGTACAGAATAGCCCGCTGATTAAAATTTAGGTTGATTCATCAGCAATGTACAAAAAATTTGATAGAAATTTAATACAAACATTTACCCTCCAATCGGGGATGTATTTTGCGAAACGGTTATAAATCAATCTATTTGCCTACCAGACATAGGCGAGTAATAGAACAGACTGGATTTTTTAGCAAATAGTCTAGGAGAAGGAAAACTGTGAATTCAAACC
The DNA here is from genome assembly GCA_963585895.1 of Sepioteuthis lessoniana. Lineage (NCBI taxonomy): Eukaryota > Metazoa > Mollusca > Cephalopoda > Myopsida > Loliginidae > Sepioteuthis > Sepioteuthis lessoniana. The sequence goes on along the minus strand of CAUZXS010005187.1, from coordinate 17,343 downwards.
AGCTTCACTATGCTTAAAAAAAAATGACCTTGTGTTACATCCTGCCTGTTGCTGAGGGGTTGGGTAAATACATACATCCACCATCAAAATAAGAGTAAGTTTCAGTAATTGTCTTAATTTTTTTACCAAACAATCAAATCCCTGAAGTAAGTATTCAACACACTACACAATTCGTTCATCAGTTATATTTCTTCAGTCTTTCAAAACTTCATTGTCCAGTAAAAAAATTTAAAAAATTGAGCAAATGACGGAAACTTACTCTCCTGGGTGGTGAATGATTTATCACAATCATATACATATATAATTTTCGCAGTTGTTATTCTGTACCAGTCCCTTAACTTTAAATGAGTTTTATTTATTTATTTTTTTATTTAGTCATTACATTTGTTAAAAAGTTTGTTAGGGGCTACAAAACATGTCACACGACAATCCAGAAAACCCTTTTCGACCTCTTTTTGCCCCCGTTCTTTGAACAATAGAAAAGTAGTCTCTGACTCTGTCAAGGAACGGTAAAGCTACATGACTTTATTATTCTCACTTGTCATGTAAGCTTTTTTCAATTTTGTATCCTTTCTACGTACTGCTTCTTCGTGGAACAATAAATTTAATTCTTTTTTTTTTATATATAGTGCTCTGCGGTGGTCTTAGAATATATTGATGGTTTCCTCTGCTGAGGAGTAAGACCTTTTCCAGAAAGAGATGTCCTAAGTATAACAACTACATCTAGTGATGAGGCTTCAGTTCTAGAGCTCTGTGGAGTGTGGAGTGCCCCTTTGTCAAGAGGGATTAAGGTCGGTGAGAGTGTTCTCAATTCCCGTTGGAAAGTTGACAACGACAACTTAATCCTTTTACACAACATAGTAATGTTTGAACGGGTTTCTGCTAACCTTTGTTGGTATTCCACGAGGTGTCCCTTTAGCGAGTACAAAAGTGCGTACTGCCTCGTTGGTAAAGAAAGTGTATACATATGTGTGTGTGTACATGTGTACATGTTTATTGAACCATTAGCCTAGTAGGCGAGTAACAGTTTTTGTCATGTTCACTCCATAGTGGTTCCTGGTAAAAGAGGCTGAATTCGCTTTTTCCTCTTCCTTATAGAAGGTCTGGCTTTTGGTATTCTTCCGCTGGCTGATTTGATTGGTTCAGTTCAACCAATTTACTTCTGTGCGGGAATTCGTCCGCTAGCGAGGAATAAATTTAATTCCCGCTACACCTTCACTGCCATTACTTCCAGTTCCACTCTAACCTCGATTGGTAGTACTTGTGAGGGTCCCATCTATGGGTCAAATTGATCCGTTTAAAGTTATTCTTATTCGATAAGACCATGTGCAAATAAGAAAGACTCTGAAAATACAACACAAATTTGTAAATATAATGTCCATTGTATGCAATTCCCTAATCTCTTGGTTTAAACTAACCCCAGATGAGTTGATATACCGTCAAAACCAATCAATCTTTCTTTGCAATGCCACCAGCATGAATATTAAGCTTATAAAATATTAAATGTCTTGTAAGTGAAATTGAACTAACTTTGTCTTTCCTTCTGTTTTGTTTCGTGTTAGTATATTACGGATATACTATGGGATACACATTTTTTCTAGTCTTAAAAATAAGCAATAAAAACATACTTAAGAACATTCTAGAAATTTAGGATCAAAACCGTATTAGCATTTAAATTATATTTTTATATTTTTCAACCAATCAGCTAAAAACATAGAATAGAACATTCTAGAAAAATAGGATCGGAAGTGAACTAACAGAAAATATTTAGGCTCGAAAATAAAATAGTAAAATATAAATCTGATTGGTCAATAAATGTCTACGCGCCAAAATTTTAGGACGATTCTTTGATCCACCTGTAGGATATAAATAACACAGAGTTAGGGAGCCATACACACAGATTAACACACAGACAAACTTACACAAAGACGATGACAAGCCACTAAGCCAGTAAAGCAGTACCCGATACCATGTCCGGCAAATTCCTTTCCTTCCTCAACTAAAGTTCATGACCTCTCTTCAGATGGCCGAGAATCACATTCAAAAGAAAAACCCGACAAACTTTCTTTCATCAACGCGACACGCTATCGCCACAATCATAAACCCGCTATGAACTTAATGTAAGTAAGAACGACTTATTTACGGACTCCGTTCACATGAACATACACACATCTTTAAACAAATTTATTTTCTTCTTGCCAAACTTTCCAAAAGGCCGTTTACACATCTTGTATTTTGTTTGTTTTCATATTTTGTTATATGTATATTAAATTGTTTGTTGTTTAATGTTCGTTGTGTTCTATTCCATTTCTTTTACGCGATCGTAAAGTTTTGTGTTGTATTTGTGGTGGGAATAATTCAGAGAGCAATACCCGTAAAGTACGGACGCACATCTACTGAAATAACCAAAATAACATACAACCCCCACAATACTAATGCTAATATTGTCCTTGAAGAGTGAGTACTCGAGTAAAGATCTTTCCTACCAACAAGCATTCAAATACTTAGTCCGTGACTGCGCCTTCGGGCCGACCGCCTGGCATTCCTGCCGGGTGGTTGTTTGCGTACTATGAAACCTTGGCCTCGGGGGGTGGGGGTGTCCCTCCTAGGTCTTTGCCTGCTTGCAGGACTAAGTTTATAGCTTGGTACCAGAGTCATCCCATTAAGGGAATGTTGACGGGACCAAGAATTTTTGGCACCTGCCACGGATCTCTCGATTCGTAGGCAGCGCCCCACCATAAAACGACCTTGTGCCATATTCTGACACGGTGGGGTGTCAGATAAATCGCGTCGAATACTTAGAAACATAATGACACTCCTCAAAGAACTTTTGCCACAAAAACGTGTCTTTACAACAATCTTCCAAGGATTTTATTTATTTCTATTTTATCTCGATTTATTTTTTCATTACGAGAATTATAAATCCTGTAAAGTCCACAATAAAGGATTATCCAAATGTGGAATCAGTTCATGATATAAGAAAACTTTACAGCCAAATTGTATCAATTGTTGATTGCTAATCAAAGACACGTCTAACAATGTTCTGAAAGGTGAAATGGAATAATAACTCTTTCTTTTAATTCATTATAGACGCTTTTTTTGTCAATTTTGTTTTTTTCGTCAATTGCTAAATTCAGTTAATTGATCTAATTGAAAGCAGGTGATTGATTGATTTATTGATTTTAACAGCATATCAACACGTCCTGGGTTATTTTATTCCCCAATGGTTTTATGTAGTAGACAGACGAAAGCTTCTAAATCGATTTTTTTTGCTTTGAAAGGTAAGAAGTAATGATTATATCTTTTATGATAGATTGATTGATTTTAATGGTACATCAACCCGTCTGAGATCATTTTATGCCAAAAGGTTAGGGAATCACATACATTGTACGTTTATATTTACATTTTTTGTGCGGTTATTTCTTAAGAGTTTCTTTTTTCTTGTACACAGTTACATGATATCAAGTGTCTCCATATTATACAAATAATTTACACACATTTGTATGGCTTAAAGTAGTTCTGTCTAATACTGATAATTTATATGCATATGGTCTCAAGCAACTCTTCTATTATATAATAATCATCTATTTGCAGTTATATGGTTTCAAGTAAGTAATAATCATCCTTTATAAATAATTATAGCTTCAAGCAACTTCAAGTAACTATTCTTACTATAAATAATTTATAGTTATATGGCTCATTGGCCTAGTGAGTAGAGTGTTCACCAATGGGCCGGGAGACCTGGGTTCCATCCCGGGTCACGACTTTAAAAATGGTATTTGATACCTCCTTGCTTAACAATCAGCAATATATCATACACATCAAGAGTAAAGTGGAGCAATCCAGGGAAAGGAGTAGTACCCTGCCCTTCACCTCGGTGTTGTAGCTATTGAAAAGGGAGCCTTCTGGTTGCCCTCAACTACGATCACCAATTTTACTTACTTATATGGTATCAAGTATTCCTATCTATGAGGTTGAGACAAAAAAGTAAGGCCTTTTTTTTTTAGTACAAGAATAATTACCACTACAGGAACATGTATCATATATCAAAATGAAACTGGTCCTCAGTGGATCACATCCCTACTTCTTAACATCGTCACCATTTCTCTCAATATTCCACCTTCAAATAAGAGCATGTATCTCTGCCTCATTAAATTCTGTTGACTGTTCTTTGAGCCACTTCATCACTGCAGTTTTCACTTCCACGTCACTGGCATAATATTTACCTCTAAAACCCTCTTTCATGGAGCGGAAGAGATGATTGTTTGAAGGTGCTAAATCTTGCCAGTCTATAATGTTCGCCTTCTGCATGACAATGCTTGACCAAACACAAGCATCAGGATAAGGGAGAAAATCGACTCATTAGGGTGGACAATTTTAACACATCTTCCATACTCATAGAATTTTGGTCAGTCTGGTTTACTATAAAACAGCTAATGAAACCTTCCACAGTCGATCGCATCAGACACCAAGAAAACACTGTTGACAATAGAAGACTATGGAAGAAATAAGTCTGCAACCAGCCTCATGACACATATCAGTCCTTAATTACCAATGTATCAATTTAGCCGATGAGATTAACTACAATTTTCTGTCACACATACAAAAACATCAGAAGACATATATTCACTTATGGACAGGCCACACAGCAAATCAAAGATTCTCACTGTGTATGCAACACCATTATTATCACTAGTAAAACATACCATGTGCTCACATATAAGATTTTCTTTCCACAGATTCTTTTTTTCTGTTGTAAGGACATTCTCAAACACATACGTCTACACACAAATAACTTTTATTTACTGTTTAAACATTTTATGAATTTCATATCGGATAATAAATTTCCATTTTATTATTGTTGCAGTAAATTTGTTGTTGATTTTATTTGTGCTATCGAGACTGTGTTGTTCACACACCAATTTCTATCTCTATTTCATTTTCTTAGCTCTCCCACTTGGTCAGCAGATAAGTAACCAAATTTTGCCCACTGTCACTATGATGAAGGCTGAACAAATCCTACTACTATACTCTTAACTCGGCAACAGAAACTTTTAAAAGTACAAGTTATCACTTTTTACCAAACTTTTCTGAACATGGAAAATTCAGCAAATTACAATAGAAAATAGCAGTCGGCAAACAACCTAACGACACATATTACCTCAATTCTACTGACATATCAATGTAGCCAACAGGTCAACTCTATTTTGTAACTACATACAAAAGAACACAGGCAGAGACATATTCACTCATAGACAGGCTGCTACAAACAAAGCAAGATCCTTGCCGAGCAAGCAACTGAATTATACACACTCTCATAGTGAATGAGGCTGAACAAATACTACTACATTCTTAACTCTGCAACACATGTTCAATAGAGGTTAAACATATCTAGAAGAGTGCCAGTTGCCATATTTTACCCACAATGCCTCTCTGAGATTATACATTTTCAGAAATCTTGTGATATTATTTGCATACCCAATTTGTTTACATAATGGTAAATTTTGAGTTTGTTTATTCATATCCACAAAGTTAATCAGTGCGGATTTGTCTTTAAAAATATACGTTGTTGCATAACCATTGTTGTTAATTACTTGTAAAATCCCATCTAGCTTGCTTTGAAGTAAACAGTGGAATAATTCATAGGCATCTCATTTCTACCTCCCAAGATGACAGTTTTGAGTTCCTACACTAGTGCTTCTCGCCTTCTTTGATAACCATCCCTATAAATTTTGATAGTGTTGAAATCCAGGTTGTTGATGGGCCATGCCAAAATATATATACCTTGCTCTTAAAGATATTGTTGAGAGACATGAACATTAACATAATCATGCTAAAACAAGAACTATAGGTAAACAATTGAAAAGCTAGACAGGAATTGCACAAGAAGGCTACAAGCTATATTGAACAAATCCTCAAAGCAACATCTCACAAAACAGCAGCTGTACGGCCACCTACCTCCTATCTCTAAAACCATTCAAATAAGATTAACAAGACATGCAGGACACTGTTGGAGAAATAAGGACAAACTCATTAGCGATGTTCTCCATTAGACTCTTTCACGTAAGCGTGCAAGTGTTGGATGAACAACTTAAACTTATCTACAACAGCTCTGTACAGATATAGGATGTAGTCTAGAAGACCTGCCGGAAGTGATGGTTGATAGAGACAAATGAAAAGAGAGAGAGAGAGAGTCAGGGAAATCCATGCTAGCAGCTTGACATGATGATGATGAACTGCTTGTCAATGAACATATTTGTCCAACCTTTCTGCTACAGGCAAGATGTGATACAAGGTCAGTTTTCTCTTGCAGAGTAAAGCTGGTTTGATTTAAGAATTTTCCTTCTCATAGGCTAGTTACCTTACCAAAACTAAATAACCCTGTTTGTCTGACTTCTTACAAGTACCAGGGTGGGGGAGAACAGATGGATTTGTAGCAGCCACAGATCTATTTCCTTTCGCGAATCAATGCCCCCGCCAAGAGAGTTGGTCACTCACTGACCAATCAACTGGCAGAGCGCATTAATTCCTTCTTCCTCTCAAGAACTATTTTTTCTAGTCCCTTCTTTTTGGTGTGTCAACGGTCTGAGAGCCATGGGCCAGCAGCACAAACAGATCTCTCTCACATCACTGCTACTGATTCCACTTGGAACCCATCGCTGAAGAACACGCTGCTGCTAGCTTCACACATGCTTCCTACAAACCAAGGACCAACATACTGAGCAGTGACACAAAAGGGATACTTTCTCACTCTCCTTTACGCCTGCTACTATAATAAACCTTTCTTTGTTGTGTGGTTTAAAAGAAGTTTCGTTATTCATTTGTGTTGCCAAATAATTTATAGTGTTAGAGAAATTAACCATTTCCCGAAACACTAAAGATTCAAGCTTTTCCCAAAGGCATTAATGTGAAATGAAATGCAAACAGCTTTATCTGGGATTTGAACTCGGCACACCAAATCCATTTCCAATGATGATAACCATTAAACAACATGTGCCTCCAGGCTGCCTGTCACTGTATTGGAGTATCATCTTCCCACCATATCTGACAGAACCCCAAATCATGAGCTCATTACTTCCATTAACATACTTTCATAGTCATGGGTCATACAAAGGATATTAGTGACTATCTGGCCAATCCATGTTGAATTTCTTCTCATCAGTAAATGCTACTCTTCATTCCACATGTAAAGTTATTGTAGAAGTTATTGCTAGAGAAGTTATCCACTTGTGTCTCCACTCACCAAGGTTCAATAATAGCATTAGTATATACAATGATATACTAACAATGAATAGACGAAAGCAAAAAAAAACAATATAAGATCACATACACAGTAAGAAATATTTAATTCTTACAATAAGTTGTAGCGTACAAGTCAATCTTGCATAAGAGTTGACCTCACGATTTTCGCTCAAAATTCTGGGTTAGATCTATACGTACTTTATAGATTGACCCCCAACAAACATAAAGTAGACTACTGGTAGAACAACTAAATTTCACTTAAAATGTTGTGCAATATAAGTACAGTAATAATACCCATATATATTCAGTAAATTATGATCATGTCTCATTAAACTATCATTACTCCAGTTGTGTATGGTGTATGTAATTTTTCTCTGAAATCAGAATTACATCAGCCATATGCGTAAGATGCAGATATTACTCATTACCGTTTATATTCATATGAATTTCCAATTTATTGCACTATTATGAAATTGTACAGATAAACAATATACTGTAGTTGTATGACTGGCCACCTGGATGCTATGACATTCCAGTTTGTGTTTACAGTCAATGCATCAGCTATTAATAATAGCATGTAAAATAGCATTAATAAAATACTTAATTTTTATTACAGTTTTATCATTTCAAATTAAGCTTTGTGTTGATTTGTTAAATATTTTCACCTAACATGAGTTCAAGTTGGAAATGTTTGTGACAGTCTGCTGGATTTAGAGTAAGTTGTGTATATCAATTGTTAGGACCCAAGTCAAGTCATACCAAAGACTCAAAAATGGTACTTGATACCACCTTGCTAACACTCAGTATTATAAGGTAAGGATCAAGGGTAAAGTGAAGCAATCCAGGGAATGGAGTAACGCCCTCACCAACACCTTTGTGTAGTAGCTATTGAAAAGGGAACTTACGGGTCACCCACGACTAAGGTTGCCAACTATTTGACCAGTGTGCTAAAGGTGGAAATATTTGTGGCAGTCTGCTGGAGTTATGGCAAGTGGTATATATCAATTGTTTGTAGTGCTGTTCCACTAGTTGACCACTCTGTGGTAAAGGCTTGGATGTTTTTTTTCCCAGCTGTCTAAGTTGATCCCTAATTTTGTAGAGATATTTTCAGGTTTAAAAAGTTGACTTGTGCACCACAATTTACGGTAACATAGATACAATAAGAATGCACATATTAACAACAAAAATGCATAAACATGTCCTAACAGATAAAATTGTTCTCTGAACAAACAGTATATGAAAAGGGTAAAAACAGTAAAAGCCTTATTTGAGTCCTTTGGTGTTTTAGTCATCTCAACTTTATTTCAACCATGAGGTGAAAAAAATCCATCGCTAGAGTTGAAGACAAAGTCTCTCTTCTGTTCAATAAACAGAGATAAAAAGAAGCACATTTCATTCATTCAATGAATGGAGATGGAAGTTGTCTTATGGGATTAATATGTAACCACAAGATGTCCAAAGACCTACACCTAAATCCAAGGGAGACAATTAGTACCTCTCTTTTTTTTATACCTAAATCCTGATTTTTTTACTCTTAATCTCATAATCTCTTTGTAAAACTGAACCTCTGTTTTTGCTTTCAAATGATCCACAGAGAGATTTGCTGCAGTGTTCTAATAACATCGTGATCAGACATCTTTGATCTGTTATCGATGTTCTTGGCTTTACAACTTTCTGGATCATACAAAAAAATATTCCCACCCATCAAATTTTCAGTAATTTCCTCAGCCCAGTCGGCTGGGGCTGTAGAATACATCAACTGCATCTCATCAGAGGGATAAGACCCTCCCAACAAGTGTTCTGGATATGTGGATATGACACTAAACCATCCAATGGTGAGGTTCCAGAAATGCTGGAGCTTTGGGGAATTTGACCCCTTCAGTGTCATCACTCCCAGATCCACACTGGCCCAGAGTGATAGCACCTGATAGCATCCTATCAGTGGATCAAATAGAATTGTTTGACATTTAAACTGTGAAAACAAATGATATGATAAATCATTTAAACTGAGTGCAAACAAATGACTAATGATAAATTGAATTGTTAAAGATAAAACTGTTTGTTCTATCAACTGTGTATAAACGAATCGCTGATGTTTAATTGAATTATTACTGATCCATAGCGATACTTGGAACCATTTAACTTTGTTAACTTAAGCTAAATTGAATTGTTAGAAATAAAACTGTTTGATCATTTAACTGTGTATCTACAAAATGTTTTCACAAATCATATATTTAATATATATGTAAAAACAGGAATTGGAATAAAAAAAACAACAATGGTTGTTATGCCATAAAACCAAAACAAACCAAACCAATTAATTTCCTTGACTATTATATGTCGTGATAGGCCCAGTGGCATGTCTTGAAAAATATGCTAGAGTAAGCAAATAACACTGTCATAATCATATAGGTACAATTAAAGATAATTAATAGTAATTAAAGATTTAATTGAATGCATCAAATGACCTCGAAAAATGTCAACTGAATTTTTTGAGTGTCTTTTTTTTTAACATTTATTAACCTTCAAGCATAACTTTCAGAACAAAATTTAACAAATTTAATAAAGTTTATATCGTTCATTTATAATTTCTATTTGCATTACTAAAATATTTATGTAAATGTCATCTTTTAAAAACAACAGTGATGATAATTAATTTAAGTAAAACAAAATGAAATAATAACTTATTTACTGTGAGTAAAAATATTTTAATAAATGCAGGAGCTGCTAGTGCCACTGTTGAAGAGTGGTATTCATTGACTAAAGTTTGAATTTACCCTTTACAGAAAAGATGTGATACAGGGTTGATTTTTAATTAGTGTAAAGTTAGTTTGAATTCAGAGTTTTCCTTCTCCCTGACTGGTTGCTTAACAAAGACCAAAATATCCAGTCTGCCTTATTATTTTTCCATAGCTGGGAGGAGAATAGATGGATTCATACTACTTCCCAGGGTATTAATGCAAAAAAAAAAATGCAAATAGCCTAGTCTATAATTTGAACTCGGGTAAAAAAATCTCTAGTTTAAGTTTATACTCCAATGCTGTTTTGTTGGGAAGTGTCATAACCTTTATTGTGAAAAGATATTACTGCAAAATGAATTTTACATATCAAAGGTATAGATTTTTAAAGGCAAATGTCTACTTACAAGATTCAAATATTCATTATAGTAAGTAAAGTTGGCAACCTAAGTCGAGGATGACTCGAAGGCTCCCTTTTCAATAGCTACTACACCAAGGTGTAGGGGAGGGCACTAATCTAATCCCTGGACTGCTCCACTTTACCCTTGATCCTTACCTTATAATGCTGAGTGTTAAGCAAGGCGGCATCAACAACTATTTTTTGAGTCTTTGGTATGACTAGACCTGGAATTGAATCCCCAGTCTCCTGGACCATTGGCAAACACTCTACTCATTAGGTCAATGGCCCATATTCACTAAATCTACTTAAAGTTCGATATGATTCAATTGAAATAAGTGATATATTAAATTTAATAAATAGATTTATTTTTAATTTTGTGCAGAATATTTTACATTGGGTAACCAATGTTTACCTTGTTTTTTGGATAGACTTGATCTAAAACTCATCAACCCTACCATGTTTAAAACTAGATAATTTTGATCTCTCTCTTTTACCATGTAGACATGACACTATTTTTAATAATAATCAAAACTGATAAATTGGACTTTGACACCTTTACATATGAAATGTCAATGAGTTTAATGGCAATAAAAGTTTTCAGTAATTGACCCTTAGAACTCTGAGCCCCTGAAAAATAGCTGCAAATGAAAAATGTTGTAATCTGTTATTCAACAGCCTGATTGTTGCTAGGCAATAGTGATGTAGAAATGGGGATTTCCTGGCCAGAATTTAGTTCTTGTTAATGACACAAATACCAACCACTAGTTTAAAGTGTTAAAATTCTGTTAAAAACACTCAACTCAGAATCACTGTTCTTTACTATTTACCTGTGTTTATAAAATGATCAACCTAAAATAATCATAAACAGTAATGAATTTATTTCTGACAAGTCATACCAAAGATTTTTAAAATGGTACTTGATACCTCCTTGCTTAACACTCAGCAATATAAGGTACATATCAAGAGTAAAGTGGAGCAATCCAGGGAAAGGAGTAGCGCCCTCTCCGACATCTCAGTGTAGTAGCTATTGAAAAGGGAGCTTTCTGGTCGCCCTCAACTACAGTTGCCAACTTTACTATATATTTACCAGTTGATAGGCTGGAATGGAGATGTATGAGGTGGTGTTGATAATTTCTCTGGAGTCAAGAAACATTCATGGAATTCCATACATTCATCATGAAGTTCAAAACCCTTGACTCATTATTTCTCAAGTTTCTTTAATCTAAAATAAAAATCAATAAAAATTTAAAAAAAGGAAAAGTAATTCCCTTCTGGATTGAGTTGAAAACTTTTAGCATCCAGTTCATATGTATGAATCATTTGAGAATGCGATGGATCTAGATAAAGATTTAAAAAAAAAAGTAAACTCAATTCTATTAAGTATCAATCAATCTATTAAGTATTACCCAACCCCTCCACCACAGGCAGGAGGTGATACACGGTCAATTTTTAAGTGGAGTACAGCTGGTTTTCCTTCCTCTAGATTGGTTGCTTTACCAAGGCTAAAGAACCCAATTTGCACTACTATTTACTGGTTGCTTTACCATGGCTAAAAACCCATCTGCCCTACTATTTACAGGTTGTTTTACCAAGAGTAAAAAACCTAATTTACCTTGCAATTTACTGGTTACCTTACCGAGGCTAAATAATCCAATCTGCCCAACTATTTACTGGTTCCCTTATCAAAGTTAAAAAAAAGCAATCTGCCCTACTACATACTGGTCACTTTACCCAGGCTAAAGAACCTAACCTGGTTTGAACTCAGTTTTTCTTCTCCAAGATTGGTTGTCTTACCGAGGCTAAAGAACCTCATCTGTCCTATTTACGGTGAAGCTTACCAAGGCTCAAGTATCCTGTTTGCCCTATTATTTACCATAGCTGTCAGGGGAAACAGAAGGAAACGCAAACAGTAATGAGATTAATTGTGTAAAATTTTATAATGAACTTAATTATGAATTAAAATTATCCTGTTTAAAATAGTTCCCTTGGGAAGCCAAATAATGATTAAGATATAATTCCTCCTTCTTTAAAGAGTGTTGGACATTTTCAGACCTCAATTGGTTCATCATCAACTGTTGTATATTCTAAACATTTTCCAAATGCTGAACATGGAGTTGGATTTTGATTTTGGGAGTACAGGAAACAGTCACAAGAACTTAAATCAGACAAATAAAGGAGGGTATTGCATCAGAAGAATATTCTTTTTAAACAAGAATTCATTCACAGAGAAAGTGTCTCGAAAGTAATTATACTAGTCATTTTATTTTATTATTTCCATTTCATAATTTTCTTGATTGACCTTATAGGCTAAGAAAAGGAAAAAAATTAAAAAATTAAAAAATTCAGGATACAGAAGACATTTTCATCAAAAAATGTAACTGGTCTCCCCAGAAAATTTCTTTAAAATACTTCACATTGCAACATCATTAACAACTTTCATCTTTAGTTGTCTGACTAATCCAGTGGATCCTTTAAAAGAATCTGATGACGCTTCTTCCATATCCAAAATCTTCAAGATATTAAAGAGGATCAAAGTTAACCAAATCATTATATTTCGACTGCATATAAGTAAAACTTTGTCTTCACTAAATCAGTATTCCTGAACTGATTTATCTCAAAATTGCTCAAAAGACATACAAAGATACAAGGAATGTATTACTGATTAAAAAATTTAGATTATTCTACTCTGGTGTGTCAAAAGTTTTACAATATTTTGGTAATGTAAGGCACAATTCAGCAGCTATGGATGTTTTTGCCAAGATTGTGAAGGTTATAAACGACACTGATCTGAGTGAAGCCAAGCTCGCTTGATAATATAATATCATGAATAATCTTCTGTTTTATTTTACACAGATTATCTTCCGACATAGAGCTTTGTGTTGAAATCAAGAGAACAATAGGTAGACATTTTACTTCAATGGCATGTTTTCATTCACATTCTAAATTACTTAGTGTATAATGGAAGCACTCATAGTGTAATGGATATTGTTGTAGCAAATGGACATGGCAATCCAGGTTCAAATCTTGAATGAGGCCATTTGCATTTCATATAGCGCTAATACTCTTGGGAAAGGTATGAATCCAATTATTTTCCCTCTAGCTATAGGTGAAATAGTAGGGCAGACTGGGTTCTTTAAACTTATAGCAATCAGTCTAGGAGAAGGAAAAACTCTGAATTCAAACCTGTTAAACTGTATGTAAAAATTGACCTTGTGTCACATATAGCTCGTGTGGGTTGGTTGGTAGATACATATTTAGTGAATAATGTGTATATGTCACTGCCTACTATTATTTTTAACCATGTGCTTTGAATTTGCATGTGAGTGAGCTTTGTGTCTGCATTCTTCAAATTTGCACACCAGTAATCTCACTTTACCTATGATCAAGTTTGGCTAACTCCACTACATTTTCTCTAATGCTAGGGCCAAGGCCCTTGGAGGGTAATATCAGAGACTTTATCATATTTACCCAACCCCTCTGCTCAGGCAGGATATGACACAAGGTCAATTTTTTAAGCGGTGTTTAACAGGTTTGAATTCTGAGTTTTCCTTCTCCTAGACTAGTTGCCTCACCAAGGCTGAAGAACCTAGTCTGCCCTACTATTTACCCATAACTGGAGGGAGAATATTTGGATTCATACCTTTCCCAAGGGTATTAGTGCTATGTGAAATGCAATCAGTCAGGTTCAGGATTTGAACTCGTATCGCCGTGTCCATCTCCTGCGACGTTACCATTTCACCACGAGACTTTATGAAAGATGAGTTGCCTTAAATTTGCAGTTAACCTAATACCAAGAAAGCGGTACATGTTCGTTATGAAGGGGAGTACTAGAAATGTGACTTTAAAACCAAGGAGGTGACAGCCAGAAAAAGGTTTTGGCATTTAAAGATGGTTCTTGTGGCAGGATCTATAGTATAAATGACTGAAGTTTGGCCTTATATGTTTTGTCATTCTTGGTTACTATAACTTGTGCTAATAGAAAAAGAGTGAGAGGTAACCCAAAGGGAGACAAGACTTGTATAAAATGAATAAAAAACACTTTATTACCATTTGATTGTCACATCTGGATTTCTTTTAAGTGTTGCTGCTGAGCAAATGACTGGGTTGGCAGGAACATGGTCAGTGGAGAAAACCAGTTGAGTAGCAGGCTGGAGCATTGTCTGCAATTGGCAGGAGCTGGTGCAGGCTGGAGAATCATCAGTAGTCATCAGGAATGGCTGCAGGCTCAAGCATCGGCCGCAGAGGAAAGTTTGCCTGTAAGCTTGATGTCATCCAAGGAGGAGAGGTTTTATCACAGATAGGTGGGATCACTGCAAGCTAGCACATGTGCGCTTCGTTTGTAGACTTGCATGTGTTTAGCTACCAGTTAGGATCAACTGTGGTATAAACGGAATTGTTACGAACTATCATGAGCGCCCTTTGGCAGTGGACCTAAGTGTGTTGGGCTTCCTGGGTTGACCGCGGTTAAGCAGGATCACAAGTGGGCTTAGATGTTCAACTTCTTAGCAGGATCAGCCATGGTTAAGCTAACAGACTGGACAATTGTGGTTAAACAGGTTCACAAGCAAGCATGCAAAATCAGCAGGAGCTCGACGCGAGGACAGGAGTCGAGTGAGTAGACATGGGGCTACGTCATGCTATATTCTGAAACCTAGGCCCTGTGGGCACCTCACTGCCTTTTTTGTGTTCAGTAACTACCTTTATATAGGTGGAAGAGGTAGTGGATAAAATAGTTTCAATGGCGAAAATTGTGTTGCTACAGACAGGAAGTCTCTCTTTTAAATATAAGTAATAATGAAATATCTCATTATACTAACAAGAGGAGCTTATAAATGTCATGTATTTTCTCCAGCAATTATAACCTATCTCCAAGATGATCTGCCAAATTGATTTATCTCAAAAACAGTCCTTGTGTTGATAATATAGAGATTCACTTGTCGTGTGGGAGTAATGTTATTGGAGCTCTTGTTTCCAGTAGGGGTGAAAAACTCTGTCAGCTGATGTTACAGGTGACTGTGTTTTTCAACGAAGATTTTAGATTTGAGTAGCCTGCAAGCTACGATAAGCCCTTCTATCTATAAATAGCTCGAATTTTATCAAGCAGCCAGAATGGCATTCATTTCCAGTGATGACTCATATCAAAGAGTCCTTAGTGATGACCAAGGAGCCAGTAGCTTGCATCTTTTAAAAATATAAGCAAAAAATTTTTTGCCTCTGATGGCAACACCTCAAAGGAACATGTTTATGACAAACTAGCAGCAATGATCTCAATACCATCTTTTGTTTCTTGTTTGTTAATACAACTGTTAAATTTTTCACTTGTCTTCTCATTGCTTGATTTATAACTCTGTGTTTTGTCCTTTCTTTGCAACCACATGCTTGATAGAACAACTGGTGTCAGAAGCGTACAGCAAGGAAAATAAGTTATTCATGTCTTACATGAGTCAAACTGTCCAGCCTCATAGAAAAACATAAACTGGCACAACTCAATATAAAATGCAGCCCAACCCGTACTGATGAGGCGACAACTGCCAAGGTGCAAAAAGACATAACACACTTGCTACTCTAAGTCTGGCCACCACAACAACTTTTCACTAGTCTTCTCGTTATTTGATTTGCAACTCTGTGTTTTGTCCTTTCCTTGTGACCATACACTTGATATAACACTTTTAAAGTAGTCATGATAGAGTGAAGCCCCTTTGTGTAGTTAATTATTAAA
This sequence comes from Sepioteuthis lessoniana, assembly GCA_963585895.1. Taxonomy (NCBI): domain Eukaryota; kingdom Metazoa; phylum Mollusca; class Cephalopoda; order Myopsida; family Loliginidae; genus Sepioteuthis; species Sepioteuthis lessoniana. Next base: position 1,244 of record CAUZXS010005187.1, on the reverse strand, counting down.
CCTATCTCAAGACCAATATCTTATTACTGATATGTCTTAGATAAATTAATTCCACTTTTGTATATATTAAAACTTCTGTGTATATTTGTATTTTCCATTCTTGTGTATACTGTAAACACACATTACAATTCAAGTCATTTCTGATTCCAAATGGTCAGGTTAGTTTTGCACAAAAAAATAAATTGCTACCATTCACCATAGAATTCCAACACTAAAACACATTTTCAGGAGACAGATTTCTGGTCATTGAACTCCAAAATTTCAAATTCAGTTGTAAGAGACCATAGCATACTTCTCAAAAGTTTGGTTTTTGTTAAAGTATACCATTTGTAAAATTTAAGTAGGTCTTCATGGGCCTATTTTGACTGTAGAAACTGATATATATATATATATATATATATATATATATATATATATATATATATATATATATATATATACTAGTGGACATATTTTCATTAACCAAATCATTACCATGAAATTAACTGCCTAAGTTAATTTGTGTTTTAAAATATTTTAGAGTTTAGTAGCTCAAGCAAAGACTTATAAATGAAATCTGTGAACACATGACAAACATTGAAACATGGAATATTATAAAGTCTTACAGGGTTTTCATCAAAAGAACAGTACAAGGTACCTTTAAGTTAAAATAATATCAAACTTAGTATAGTTTAGATCAGTAGTAGGGAAGCTTTTCATGTTTAATGCAGTTAATTGTTCATACTCTAAAAGACATTATAAAAATCAGTAAATACATAAAAAATGTAGTCTTATATATGTGATGCATTCAATAAGTTTCCAGACTTTTTTGTACAGTCATTTAAAATTGTTGCAGACTCTTGAAAATTCAGTGTGTTATTGCTATACATCTTATGAGATGACTGACTAATTTTTATGATTTCAGGTTCAAATGGACAGCTACAGCAGCAATTGGAATATACTCTACTAAAGCCTGATTGTCACACCTGGTGAATTTCAAAAATGCAATCTGACTCTTTAGAAAAACGATATGCAATAAAATTTTAAACTTGGAAAAAATGCCACAGAAACGTATGAAATGCTTCGGATTGCTTTTGGAGCATCTTGCATGAATCGAGCATGAGTTTTTGAGTGGCATAAGAGATTCAAGGAAGGCAGGGAGTCAGTGAGGAATGATGAGAGGTGTGAGAGGAGTAAGGAAGTCTATACACCAGAGTTGATTGGCCAAAAGGTTAGGGTTAGGATTAGGGTTACTATGTTGATGT